>JBCAUI010228083.1:0-16519 GCA_038406195.1 Haplosyllis anthogorgicola
GACGAAACTACAAAACAGTGAAGTTATACCATATTTCTCATGTCTTTAAATTGGTCCAACAGATTTTTTAAATAAGGTGCAGGGCAAAAAATTGGTCCCCGCACATGCGCCTTATTTCCGACATTTACGGTATAATGAAAGCTTTACTCAGGCTCGTAGGCCTCACACACAATTACCATCATCTTGTCATAAAAGGTAACGACAAAACTGCTATTTATTCATCACCACAGCTTACCGTATGAATTTACGAGCAAGAAGGACTCGGCATTAAACCCCTACTTTTAATAGGGCGCACATGTAAAGATCCAGCATTACTGGCCATAGGTGGTGGCTTCCTAAATATCTATAAATATTTAGGGAGAAAATATCACAAAGATGAGTAATTCAGAGGCAAATATGTGATACATGGGATCAAGGGATATTAGGATCTTATGAAGGTGATGGCGAACCATCACGGATCCGTAACAGGAGACATAAACGTTTTTAAAAGGATGCGTTTCTAATACACAGCAATGTACATACTTGTGTGCCGACATTTACGCAAAGTAGTTTGTAACTCAACTCCATGATACTATCAATTAAGTTTCATCTCAACAAATTAAAAAGATCATATTTCACACACCTTCATTTCTGTACACGGCAAAACAACTTAAATCATTTCATGCGTTATTGATGTGTAACAATTGAAATCGCTTTTTCTCCTTTGCCATTGACGAAAACCCATTCATTCAGTAGACAAGCTGGTGCGCTTAAATGAACAATAAGTCCACCATGTAGGCAAGTGGAAAAGTATTCCATAACAGGGAAGACCCTGTCTTTCTGTTCGGGTCAAACTCCTCTGTGCTCTTCCTCCAGGAAAACAATTTTCGTGTCAAGATGGCAGCTTGTCATTCGGAGGGGTAGATCGTATCCAGGAACGAAAGGGAGATTGCACGGCGCGAACTTACTTTTGGTGAAGTTTGTCCTCAATTGCATGCATTTTATGTAGTGTTGTAATCGATTTATACCTAATTCGAAACGATATCCAATATATCTGTTCAAACACTAATTTTATGTATTACACCTGCGCTGTTACAATATGTTATCTTTTGGAAATTGAGTTTAAGAATTTTTCTTTAAAAGTTTTGGCAGATCGAGGTCGACTTTATCGGGCCACTGGTCCTTCTGTTTCGGACTTGGCGTGACTCTGCCCATGAGTTTTAGCCAAATCTCTTTTTCAGCGTCATTTTCGGATGACAATACATCTTATTCTTCATTAATTATTTCCTTCTACGATTTTTGTCTTGCGTAGTGTAAGTGTAATAGCTTTCATATATCTGGTACAGAGGCATCTGGGACCAGTATAAGACCGATTCCCATGAGCACAATGTGCCAGGCTTATTACGCTGACACCGAGACATTTATTGTTTTCTTTTTGTTTCTTTCAACACATTTCATAAATAAATGTTGAAATATGGGCTTAGCATTGTTTTATGGATGTATTTGTCTCTTTCTTGATACTTTCTTGATGCGCCGACAACAACCGCTGGAAAATTATGTTTTGTCTATTTCAAAGAGGCTGTGTCATTACCTGCTAACTTTCGAAATGCAAATTATGAGCATTTCTAATTTTTTGATGAAATGTAATCATTAAGTTTAACAATTTTCGTGCAACACATTGGCCATTATTTTCTTAACCATGCCCCTTTCAATAGCCATAGACCCTATCTGAAATACCCGTGGCCTGCCTGCACTCTTCAAATTGGAGAGGGGTTCAACGACACTGAATAGGCAAATCCACAAAAACAAGGATCCAAGTGTGGTACTAATCAGAATTCCGGTACTTTTTTTTCTTTCGGGGCGACTCTTTACAGTTGCATATTTGGACTTGATGGCAGTACTGGTACCGACACATCTTGGCTAAGCTTTCTGTGTTCCTGAGATGGGGTATAAGAGGCAGGGAATTACAAAGGGATAATGACTTAGTTGAGTTTGGATATCAAAGATAACAGTGTGTCGCCAGTGAGGGATCCGACCCTCACACCTTCAGATCTCAGATGAAGCTGTACAAAACAGCTCCAATTTCTCCATATTGCATTGGAGATGAAAAAAGGCCAGTTCTAACACACATTATTGTCTTGGCTTATGGCGTGTTCAGGCCTTTAATTAAGCGGGCACCAAGGGGACAACTCTATCCACTCTGCCTGGCCGCCATATTGATGCATATGGATTTCATAATGAAATTCATAACACCGAAAGGCCCAATTTTGCCTTTCCTGCCATTAAGAACCTTCTGTTCTTGCACCACAAAAGGCTTCTGGCTTTATAAGGTAAGGTGCAACATACTTCCTCTTCAATGAAGTTTGTCAATATTTGAGATATTCGTTACTAAAATCTCCCATTATATATTAGACTACAAAGCTCAAAGTAACTTTTCGCTAAATCCATAGAATACGTATCTTGGACGTAAATGGTACAAAAATCAGTGGCATTAGTTACATCAAGTCAATTTCAATGCCCTTTTCGAACAATACATAAAAAATTGGACCCTGTCTTTCTTATACGCTTCTTTGATCTTTCTTATTAAAAAAGAGATTTGTTACGAATTTTTGTATCTTAGAGCGTCCGCGGAGTTTGAAATATTAGATGTGTGTATGGTGCACGGGCCATATATAGAAACGTGTTTTACTATGTTTTGTATTATCACCATTAAAAGTTCCCTCACCTCGGATTTCTCGCTCTTAAAGATCATAAAGACAAGAGGGACGGCAGGGGATAATGAACGTATCATAATTCTGGGCCGCTTTTGAACAGGTAACCACTATCAAAGGAAATTTTCATAATGAAGCCTCTGTCACCTGATGTTTTCTTGTTTCGAATTGAAGAAAGCAAACGCATAAAGCCACACTGTTTGCTTCATCTCATCAGGCTAAGGAAAACAGTGTATTCTTGGCGGTTTTCTGTAATTATCAGGTCATTCAATGGTGTCCCCAAAGGCTGTAGCTACATTATGTTTTACTTGTATTTTTCTTATCCGAACCCTATTAAGTTTCTTTTCAAGCCAGTATTTTTTCTCGCTCCCTTCTTATGACTTTTATGTTTCCTGGCATTGCCTCTATGTGATGTTCAAATTACATTTTATCAGAGGTGAGGTAATCAAAGACAGCCTGAAAGCTGGATCAAAATAGTGGCTCAAGTGCGCAATATGGGAGAGTGAAGGGGGACCAAAAGCGGAGGTGGAAATATTACAATATTGCTGCATCTTCATTATGGCCGACTGGGTTTTGCATGTCTGATAGAAGCCTAGGCTCTGACACTAATTATGCAATGGACAGACATGACCTGCCTTGACTTGAAGGCCTGTGCAAATTGACAACACTAATGAGGGACTAGGCAAGTAGGCTCTGGATAGGGGTGAGAGGTTGTATGCAGCTGGCTTTCTTTCCTTCTGAAGGGATTTCTATGTTTCAGCAGGGTCAGTATTGATCACAGACAGAGGGGCCGAGGCATTAATGAGACAAGACAGAAACACAAGTAAGAATGCAATCTCAAGAGGGGACTGAGACATGGAGTAGGGGACATGGGTGAAAGGGGTCACCGGCTTTGCCCTTACAGGGAAGCTGTTTCTTCCACTGACAGCTCCAGTAGAACCAGCCTGCTGGACCCTACACTTGGCCTGGTCTGTCTTGCCTGGCTCTTCCTGCAGTTGCCTGCCTGCAGCCCCCCTTTAGTCTCACCTCACATCACCTCCAAAGTTAATTAGTAAGCCAATGATGGATGGGGCCCGGTCTACCAGATGGCACTACGTGTAACAGTTGCGTAAAGGCCAGTCTAAACTTTTCAAACAAACAACACCGGGGCCATGGAACCTGGCTAATCAATAAATCTTCATCTTGCTGTTTTTAGCAGCACTCCAGCATCTCATCAGTATATTCATACCTTGATTAGGGCCTCCACTCTAGCACTTGTTGAGAGATAATGTGATTTATGGATTACTATGTAACTCCATCAGACAGCTGCAAGTCCGGGAGTCAAGCTGAAAACTTTCTGACAGTTAGATAAACTTTCGGCTCACATAGATTAGTTTTAATGAGCAGGCAAAAAGGCCAGGCCGCTTGCCTTCATTTTAATACCACAAGTGTCAGAAAAATGTACTCAATTTAATGTAATAAGCTGAGGGAAACAGGCTAGAACTAGTAATTCACTCCGAAGCAATCAACATAACTTCTTTTAAACAGTAAAAGGAAAATGAATTCGCCAGACAACTGTGGGGCAAGCAATTGGGCCCTACGTCTTCGTGCCCTATGACCATGACGTAACACCATAGCATTGATTGGAATATTTTACTTAGTTTACAACTCAATATTTACAATTTGAGCATAAATGCCCCACACATACATGTATTGATATTCAGCAATTACAATTATTCATTCATTACAGTAAAATATGCCGCCTTGAAACAGAAAGGCGAGTGCTGATTTCATTTCACGTAAGACTCATTGGCGGATCTAGGGGGGGCCGGAGAGGCGTGCGCCCCCCCCCAAGGGCCAAAATTTCTTCATTTTCATGCAGTTTCTGGGGATTTTTGCGCTAAATCGGGTAAAAATTGGGGTGCCCCAAGGTTGGCGGCCCCCCCCCCCTACAAGAAATCCTGGATCCGCCACTGTAAGACGTTACGTTGTAAAATTTATTTGCCTCTCTTTATTACCTAATTACAAAAATTACTTTGATATCTGTTGTGCTGACAACAGTCCTCGAAACGGAGGAAACTGGGATGAGAATCAAAACCAACAATTAGGCCTACTACGAGTGACGTGTTGCCAAAATGACAACTGGTCATGTCGTCCGTTATGATGTACTTTCTACCTGATTACACTGATGCAATACGACGATGGTTGTACCCCTGAGGGGAAACTCACCCAATCTTGCTGCGAGTCATCATCTGGCGATGATTAAAGTACACACCGTTGTGTGACGTTCAGTTTCCAAGCTAGTTCGGTGGTCAGACAGAATGAAGGTTATATGGTAAATTCAAAGAGGACAAGAACATGACAATATGTGTTTCATCAGCGTACCAGTGGCGGATCCAGGATTTCTCGTGGGGGGGGGGGGGGCGCCAACCTAATTTTTACGCAAAAATCCCCAAAAACTGCATGAAATTGAAGAAATTTTACGCCGTAGGGGTGGGGGGGGGGCGTGCCTCCCGCGTGCCCCTGCCCTTGCGTACTGACCGAAAGTCGTAGTTTTAGTAACGTTGCAGAAAACAGCAATGGAAATCTTACTTCCATAAACTTGGGGGTAAATGTAATTACCGATGAATAATCGGCTACGAGTATCAGGTTCTTGGTTTTGTTTACTACAGGCTCACTATGATGAATAGCAGTTATTTTTGTGAAACATTGAGCTAGTCCCCATACACCAGACACATGTACACAGATAGCTGTCAAACATGACCTACATAGCATGGTTATAAAAACAAGTGGTGCACATGGCTTTATTACGCATGCACATAACTTAATTTTGATGTCTGTATGTTCCTTACACTAACAAGTACAAGTCTGCAGCAATAACTTTGACACTTACCGATATTTCGCCCTTGAAATTGATGAAAATATTCTTTTTAGTGAAGAAACATTCATTTACTGGAGGCCGCCATGTTTTTCTTCTGCAGGATTTGATTGGCCGTTGAACTGATTGAGACATGCGCACCTGGATAATTAGTACCACAATAAAAATATACAGTACAGTTTAAACTCGGAGCTGCTTTTGCCTCCGCCCCCCATAGATGATACAGTGACAGACAGATAAGGGAATCCATGTGACTGTTTTAGGACATCACAAGTTGAATACAGAGACTGACACTGTTGGCGGGAAAATCTTCAATCCATTGACGGTAAGTTTCAGTCGGGGATCTTGCTTTCACACAGTTGTGGGATCCAAGGCAAGAAGGTTCAGCCATTTTTGCCCAGGCTTGTGTGTGTTGGTTAATTACCATCATGTAATTAGCTTACATTATGTAGTAGTGCTTGGCACTGAAAGCTGAGGTGCTGGTACATATTATTGAAGGGAAGTGCCTTATAGATTACAAACCTTAAGGTCAAATAACTACTTTCTTTTCTTGGCAATAACTGGGATTACAAGTATTTTAGAAGTGCCAGTAGTAGGTAAATATGAAATGGTATTGAATATGTCCTAAATGTTGTACCTAGCTTTAATTGTGCCTTATCCTGTAGGCCTTGCTCTGTCTAAGGCTGTGTTAATTAGTCGCTGATCCGCTGCTGCCTTAATGAATCTTTCATTGATTGTCTTTAGTTTGGGGAACATGTTTGCCTGTATTGAGATGATATTGAGCAGTCACATTCAGTGTTGGTCTATTCAGTCAATTTCTTTAGTCTTTGTGATATTATTTACAAATGGTACTCCAGAATATTGAAAGTGTAAGGATATTAATGTGTCTATTGTAGTTCATGTGTAGGTTCATAAAGGTCTGTGGGCCTGGTCAAATCAGAAGTTATTTTACGTACTCTTTTTGTGAAATGATCGAAAGGCTATTACACAGGGAACTGGTCTGGCAGAAGTTCTATCCATTGCCACAGATTCAGATTTATGTACTCTTTTTCTATGCGAACTTTGATGGTCTGATAACAATCACTCCAATCGATGCTGGTGGCTAGAGATATGTTTCTCTCACACTGTGACCCACTGAAATCCATATGTGAAGAAAGTATTCATTATACGTTATTTCGTGTGAACAATGTTAATTTTTTCAGGCCCATTTAAACTTCATGCGCTTACGATTTCCGTACACTCTTACCGATTTGATACACGTTTAAGTCGAATTCCTGACTGTAAAGCCTATGTTCGTCATGACCCGCGAAATTCAAAAGGGAGAGTCCGCACTGCAGGCTTAAAACCCCAACATGGTAAGTGCAGGACACACCTAAGTTATTTCTAAACCTAGTCTAGGTTTATAAAGCAGATGAACATAGAATTACGATAGAGGTGCAAACTTGCTACAACTTGGTAATTGCATCCATTCGTCAAAAGTAATGGACTGTTGGTTCATGAGATGATAATAAACTATGTAATTATGTTTAATAAAAGTTCAATAAATTTTACATATAATTGTATCAATTGATGATTAGGATAACCAGCTTGCCATTTGAACAAAGAAATTTCATGCAGATTAACAATTATAAAAGTTCAAACAAAGCCTTGTCTGTAATGTACACGTATCATTCCACTGGTGAATTAGGCCACACCAATAGTTTTTTTACGACTGCACAAATTAAAATTAATTTTTTTACAGAAAAAAATCGTCTTGTTTCTCTTTTTTCGATAAAACATGAAAGCCTGAAACAAATACTGTGTATCGTGCTTTGCACTTGTGTAGAATGTTTAGGAACCGAATCAGATGCTGGTTGCAATTTGCTTGTATTGGCCTCAGAGGAAACACTCTTATTACCTTCATACGTTTTGTATTCTTTATATACTTTGCATCATATGTTAAACAATATAAATTTTACTTTTTAACTAATAGCATAAAATTTAATTGATTGCCTGGTTTGTTATTGTATTCATAGACATAAAATATATCAGATATTGCATAAATATAGTTGTATAAACGTCTAGCCACAGCTGCTAAGGCGATATAACTTATTTATTAAGTCTTGTAATTAATAACGTTCTTCGATAACTTGCATTTAATTGTGTGGCATAATTATAAATGTTGGTGTATGTAATTAAAGAGAAGTAAATATGGATGCGAAGAATATCAATTCGTTTTTTTGGCCTATTGTAGGGCTATAAAGATTAAGGGTAGTTTTAAAGTTCAGTTTTATATTGCCATCGAGGTCACCTCAGGTGAAAAGTCCTAATACTCAAAAGCAATGCCATAGTTTTCATCTAAACGATGACTTTTACGGTAAAATTTGTCATTGACGACCACCGAGTTTTGCGACCACCTGTCATTTGTAAATAGATGTCAAAACACCAAAACAATCACTTTCACATGAATGATCCTGTGTTTTAAGACCACCTCTTATTTACGACTATAAAAATTGGTGCCAAAGGTCAGTCGCATGTGACAAGATATACGAAATATCGAAATAACTGAAATGCCATTAAAAGTAAAAGTTTAGTTTTATAGTCTTTAGCTTTTTAACATTCAAAGGTCACTGTAAAGGTCTTAGAGAATTTACCCGTAGTAATCTACACGCAGTTAAATCAGTACATGCTTTTAGACGTTACATGTATCCAAAACTTCGATTAATTAAGATTTAGTTGTTACATGGCGCCTCGCTGAAACTTGGCAGGAAATACCATTATTTCTGGTATAGAATAGAGTAAATGGCTTTCTACCGTGATCTCAAATATTTCATAATTTAATACCGTAATAGAATACTGTCATGACATTAATTAGAAGTGTTATAAGCCAGACATTTGGTCACCATATAAAGTCATTAAAGCTGTTGTAAATATATCGTTTGGCTGTGTAAATGCTGAGGAATAGCACTGTTCAATAAATTCCCTTTCTCTGATCAGGTAAAATGATCAAAGTTATCCAAAGGCTAAATATCTACTTGTCCATTTTAATAGAAATCATCAGACTAAACCCCTTTTGACTGCATGGACCTCGAATAAGTGTCTCGATATCATGAAAATTCTGTTCTTTGCTAACAATAGAATATGATGCATACAGAAAAGTAGGATTCCAGACCCCCTTTCCAGGGAGATGCTGTGAAAGCATATGCACACATCGTGCACTAAATAAAGAGAATTATTTCCAAAACAATTGCGACCCTGAAAATAGTTTTTCGATACGCGTTGATTTCAACGTTACCTTGCCCAATATGACAAAAACGTACTTGTTACTAACTCAGACCCAAGCGGGGCATTGTTTCAATGTAACTTGGTTGCTATGTTCAATACCATTTGTGTAACATTGTTGTGGGGAACTCACAACACAATATCGGTTGTTGATAGTGTTGTTCAAAATGATGTTTCTCATACAAAATTAGAGAAGGTTCAAATGGATACAAAATCGGAATAATGTTGTTGAAAAAGATACAACATGAAGCTAATGTCCAACAGGATTCAACAGGGTAGAATTTTAGGAAAATGTTGCTCCACAAGATATATCACTTGGATAATGTTGAACCTGTATCAGGGTAATAATCCCCAACACGAGGTGACATTGTTTCCCACGTGGGGAGATGTGGCTCAATGTAATAATACCGTTCATGGCTTAGGGTAACGATACAAGATTGTAGGGAAATGTTGTTAAACATTTTTATTACATTGTTTCTGATGATGTCAAGTAGGTAGTCTGTGTGTGTTCAATGTTACATTGTTCCTTATATGGGATAATGTTTCTGAACATTATCTGAAATTTTTAACATTGTTTCTGAACTGGGGTAATAATGACTAGTACATGTATTATATTGCCCCATGTGTAGGAACCCTTGACATGGGGTTACATTGTCGCTGAAGTAGCCGATACCTTTTAGGACACAAAATAAAATTGATCAGCAACTGTTGCAAACCAACTAAAGCAGCAATGAATTCTCTCTTCTCGCTTCAAACATTTGAAGTGATAGTTCCGAGAAAAGCATTTATTAATGAGCGTATGAATTGAACC
The DNA here is from genome assembly GCA_038406195.1 of Haplosyllis anthogorgicola. Classification (NCBI taxonomy): domain Eukaryota; kingdom Metazoa; phylum Annelida; class Polychaeta; order Phyllodocida; family Syllidae; genus Haplosyllis; species Haplosyllis anthogorgicola. Next base: position 9,620 of record JBCAUI010228083.1, read on the forward strand.
TAATAATATATTAATTTCTCCCACAGTTACATACTTAATGATTCACGGAATCCATATTATACAATTCAGATGTGTAATGTGATAATGTATCCCCTTATGTTTTCAATTGGTTCCGTTTTGTTTACATCAAGATGGATATTCATTATGTATGGACTGTCGTACTAGTTTTTAACCGGTTATCCTGATGCAAACTATTATATACCAATAAAATCAACTACATTACAGGTAGAATGGGATATTGGCAGAAATCATAATGATATAATATGATCCATAGTTATATTGCATTGTGAATTAGGTTAAGCTAACAAAAGCATTGCGCCTCTATGACTTTCATTGGGTGAGAGATGAAAGCTTGACAAAAACAGTAGACAGTTAATGCAAGTCGATAATTTCAGTGCAAATAATTTGTGTTTAACTACATTATACACGTCTTAACGACAGGTTGACTGACTTCGATAATTGTGAACTAAAGGATCCGCGAATGCAAATTATACTTTCTTTAATTGTAGCTTTAATATTGAGACATTTTTATTTTAGTTGGTAAAATTGCACAGTTTTACACATTAATTGATGCTTAATGACAAAATCACCAGAAAAGTCACGGACACAAAAGGTTCCAAAAACCTAGATCTTTTCTGACATGCCTCTCTGCTTTAATAATTAATATTTCACAAAAACATCAAGATCTAGTTGGTTTTCCGATAGACCTCCATCTATTTGCAATTAAAAGTATTATTTTGTCAGCGTAGTCAATGTACATGAAATTGTGTGGCAAGTAGTGATTAGAGGTGGGAATGCTGATACTTGTGCTCATCGGTGATTCGGTCTTGTAATATTCGATTTGTGGGCCTATTAGTTTCTGAAAGTGGACCATGCTTCGTAAGAATTAAAACTGTCATTTTGTGTATTAAAAGAACAGACGATAGATGATAAGGATTGTGTACACAGCGTTACTATTGAATTGGAAACAGTCGTACAAAATTTACCAGTTGTCACTAACCGATGTTGTATTCTTTGTGGCATTGCAGCATTAGATGCTGAATTTAAAAAAGGAGATAAAACATTGATTATGTGTTATGTGTTTGATACCTTTTGCCTTAGACAATGTAATATGTAAGCCGCCTCCAGCTTGTACAATCAATGGGCATTTATGATGTCAAGACCATTAGACAAATTGGAAAAGCTGTGATCTGAATAGAAGCACTGCAAAGAGAATCATACAAAACAATACATTCAAAAAATAGCTAAGCCCCTTGTCATTCCTAGATTTTTTGCCTGTCTCTTTTGTCGGCGAATCCTTGGTGATTTTGAAAATATCCATAGGTTTTCTTCATTCAAACGGGGTTTTTGTATCCCAAGAGACTCGATATAAGGTGAAGTAAAGAAACAGAGACGGTGGGGTAGGGGAAAAGCACTTCTTGTTGCAAAAAGTCAGGATTAAGGCAAAGTGCTATTTAATCCGAAAGACTTTGTGTTAAAAGAATATTGTCTTGGAGATTAATATTGATTGCCTTTTTGCTTGGCCCCATAATAGATGTTTTCACTTTTAATTTACATGCTTTTGCATAAAAGTTGACAGGCAATGTGGGTAGTTGGATTAGTGCTTTCGATTTTTTTCCTGCTGACGGGGCAGGGGTGCCTGATGAGGGAAAAACAATAGTGTTGGAACATCTGACTCAAGTAGTGAATCATTATTTCTGCACGACTTCACGGATTTGGTAGATAGGCGGTGGGTAATGTTGTACGGACTTAGACATTCATTTCACGTACTCATTAGATCAAGTTCTTAGATCCAAATAATTAGTGAAAAAAAAACTTTAAAGGGCCAGAAGGGTTGACTTTGTTCTTGTGTTTGGTGAACATTGGTTAGACCAAGCAAACAAATAATACAAAATTTGGTATATTTTATGAAACACCGTCAGTTCTTCAGTTGCAGTCAAATAAAAATGTTTTAAATCTACCATAGTCTATATATTGCGGGGTGACCATAAACATCAGACTTTACCGTTCTGCATTTAGTCCTCGAAAGACCATCAACCGTGTGTTAGAGATTGGATTGGTCCCAAACAGTGAAGAAGCTGTTACCAAATGCAAATTATCCGATACAAACAATCAACAGCTTCCAACCCCAAAGCCCTCTAATACAAAGATTTCAATTAAGCTTTCCCCACCCCCACCCCTTTGCCTCTCAAACCAAACTGTGACCCAGAAAAGATGAGATTCGACACCAGACACAATCTAGACAGTCGACAGACAAAAGCCCTCCACATTAATTGGCACTGCTGTCAGCGTGATCAGAGATCCATCATTACAAGCAAGCCATCCTTTGACATTACTTTAGCCTGAAAAATGTCAATATTTCTTAGCTTTTTTGATGCATCTCCTTGAAACTTTTCATGCGCAGTTGTCCACAAAAGCAAAAAATGGATAATTCTTTTGTTTTCCAAGATGTTTGAAGAGTTCTTTGTCATTGTTTGAAAATCAAATCACATTACGGCAATTAAGTATAAAAGGATTTTATATCAGTTCCTCTTTTGTTTAAAAGTGTTTAATATATCAAGACAAGCTAAAATTCAGTCAGGTGGCATTTTAAAACAAAGCCTTTTCTTATCTATTCACAGGACACTTCACACGTGACCTATTTAACGATCTTATTGATAAATAATTAAAAGTTATAGCAATACGATTGTCAATACTAATTGATAATGTTCAGATATTAATTTTTAATTATTCACAATATATGTAACGGAAACCAAGGCTTTGATGAGTTAAATACATCAGATTAACAACTGAGTCAAAGTAGTCTTTTATACATAGTCTAATAATGGATAATGGGCCTCTTTTAACTACCAGAAAGAATGGTTGCAGAATTCACTAAATAAACAGAAGACAAATATGAGTGTTGCCCTATCACATTTCCATACTTTTGATTTCTCTGTACAATTTCCCATCCAGAAATCAAGTTCAGTAGTTCATAGATATTGAGAATACAGCCACTAATTTTTGCCAGAAAATATTGTTTGTATTTGCAAGGGAGGGTGGGCTCTTGAGTTTTAGGATGTTGGGGTTTGAGATGTGCAGATCTGTCAGGAACTCTGATATAGCCCTAAATCATTTGATATTATGTCTTAACCTGGGCTGTTCCTAATGATCCTAATTCATCACTGTCGTAACTTCTGTACAACGTTTGCGTGTGCGTGTGTATGGATTTCTGTCTGTGTGCGTGCGTGTGTGTGTGTGCACGTCATCTTTAAAGCAAATTTGCACAATTGATAAAAAGTTTTAAATGTACACAATAGCGACACGTTTTTTTTAATGAAGTGACCATTTCTTACCAAGTAGATCATTGTGACCTACTTCTTAAAATTCAAGCAGAAGTTTTTCATTTCTTAACTTTACTGATCATCATACATAACTTTTGGATGAACCCCAATATATTTGCAGCCTGTGTAATATTGGTATGTGTTTTAGCTGGTGATTAAATTGGAAGGGTCACCACTCAACAGGCGAAATGAAGAAATTCTATCAGTGGGATTCAGGCCTGATTGTTTATGCTGGCATCTTGATATGATCATAACATGGGAGTCCTATCAAGTAGTTGCCTTTTGGTGCCTATCAGCAAAGTAAACACTTTTTACTAGGCCCTCCTCCCCCTTGTCTTGCAATTGGATAAATAGATTGGTATTAGAATCAATGGGTAATGTGGGGTGATCTAGAAAAACATTGCAATAAAATGTTCCTTAGTTCAAACTCAACTAATGCAAAGTGTAATTTTATTAGATTAGGGCATTAGGGTAACAGTCCAGAACTTTGCAGAAGGCACATTATCAGATTAGGAATAAGTTATGAAAACAGGTAGATTATTAAAGCTGTGCGAATATCTAGATCCCTAGGGATGTGTAGGCTGAAGACAATTAACGATTAATAATTATGCTGACATACCTAAATGATAAGAATCGTCGGTCAGTAAACTTTTCAATTCAATAAAGCATTTGTAAGTAGGTTTTAACTTCAAACTTTTGTTACATTATGGTTACACCGTTTAAGGAGATTAAGAATTAGATGGTAAATTTTGCAATTTGTTATAAGCTTTGTAATTACAGCTTCAATTACGGTCGATATACCGTGTCATTAGATTAGGTTGTCTCTTTGCACTGCATATTGTACATACTTTTAATAACTGTCGCTAGGCTACCTCCATTGCCAGCAGCAAGTATTGAAATTTCGCCCCATTAAATTTTGCTTTAATTTGAAATCAATTAAAAATTTAGATAGGAGTAGTGAAGCTTTTATGACCGTATTGATAATAAAATAATTTAAATGTTGATAAGTAAACTTGCCAGGTGACAGCTTGTCAGCATTTATAATTGTACACTCTGTATTTTCATTATCGGAATTTTGTATGTGTTTTATTTAATTGAGAGATTTGAACATGAGATTGTTTTCGGAATAATCTGATGGCCCCTCGAAGTCATGTACTGCATTTAAATTAAAGAGCTGCTCCTTATCCTAACTTTTTGGAAGTATCCTTTTGTTGATCCATAGTTACGTAATCCATAGTAGAGAATCTGGCAATGACTACATCTCAACCCTTGTTGCATTGCAGTAGGATGGGGTCGATGGGGTGATCAGATGGGGTTGGGTAGGTGGCACTAGGATGGGTTTAGGTGAGGTGGGGAAACAAGAGGTGGTAGAGATTCGATGGTTGCCATTCGACAGACACCCGGCCAAAAGGCTGTTACGTTTAGTAATATTTATCTTGACGTTTTGCCGACCTTTTATGCCATTACAAAAGCTACATTTAATGATAACAAAATCACAATCAAATTTACCCAGATTGAATTACTGAATTATTAAACTGGGTTAGAATAAAATATTGTTACATTGTTCACATTTGAGTAACATTTATATTGCACACATTTACAATTGTATTTTCGATCAAATACCAGGATAGGTATCATTACTAACTCGACTTGACCGTTTTGGTCGTCCTATGACCAGACGCTAATCTTTAAATGTATGAACATTCACTGCCTTTAGAGTCTGCATAGGATGTCCCATCCAGTAAACGTGGGATGTTGATTCACGATTTGAGACATTGCAGTTTGTTTGATGTGGCATTACGTGTGTGTGAGGTGTTCTGATACAATCAATGCCACATCGATCTTTCTGCTGTTGCAGTCACAGGAGAGAGGGAGAGAGACGGGGAGTGCAGGGTCTCTTTCGTTTGTTTCTTTGTTGATGATAAAGGGTATTTACATGCAATCTGAGATGCCAATACTCTTAAAGCAGTGGTTAGGTATAGTCATTATGTACTTCAGTTATATCCTATTGCATATCATCTAGATTAATTGTAGTTTGGCAATAACAAAAGATTCCTTGCACAGAACTACTTAAACCGGAATTCTTAACTCCAAGGGAAACAATTGCATTTTACATAGACACTTATTATTGCGAAACGTCCACTTACATCACCTGTGCATCGATTTGCATTGATTATAAGAGTTCAGCTTGGTTCATCACCGGCTATTTCTCGGGTCATGCACATCTCTCCATATATAGAGGGACCAAACATATGCATACATTCATAAATCATAGAGAATTTCTATTATGCAAGATTTGTTATTGCAACTGCTGGTCCCAGATTGTGTTTTATGGCTGGTTATGGGTAGTTTCTTTGATTGTCTTTAGTGGCTTAATGTCCATCTGGGTAATGTGGAGGTTTAGGATGGATTTGGGGAAAATAAGCTGAGTAGATGGGCTACTGTGTATAGAGATTGGGTTTGGTTATTGTAATAGGGATTTTGTATGATTGAAGTATATCTTACACTGATGTTATTGTTTAATAAGGTGGCTTTAGGAGGATGAAAATATGGTAATGCATACAGGTTTATAAGTGCAAGTAGTTTTCCTAAAAATCACAAAACAGAATTGTTACGGTTTTAGTGTCTTAAAATGGGACATGAGTTATTATTAATAATTAATCATTTCAATACCAATAAAAGCATTTCAAATTTAATAAATTGCATTGATATTAAAAGTAATTTTTAATTAAATTGATTGTGTGACAATGTGATACACAACCGACAGCAGTGCTACAAATGTACAAGTTAATATTGATTTCAATTCTGACAAATGTTATCGTAATTATCAACTTTATTCTTGGCAAATCAATAAATTAAGATATTTAATTAATCTTGTGCAAATACCAGCATTACATCTATTTGAAGAAAGAGAAACTGATTTTTTATATTTAAGCAGTGCCAATAGATAGTCGTAAACTTCAAAAGCATCTGTGAAGTATGGCGCACACGGCATGACATTGTTTTCCTTCCTACCCACATTATGTGTTTATTTCTAATTAAATCTGTCATCCTTCTTAATTTTACCATTACAGCAAATGTCAAGAAACCTTAAACGTTCGTGCCTGTATTTAATTCTCAATGAATTAGAAGCTTGATTTTCAATAGATTTCTCGACAATCACATACAATGTATACCATTACAATGGCATTTTATAAAAGCAAACGCAAGTGATGAAATTAATACACACGAGAACAATTCCTATCTGTAATAAAATATTAGTGTCGTTAATTATTAAATTCCGAATCTTAAAAGAATTTTGAACTGAATTGACCGTCGTGTTTTATTACAAGATTACATTTTAGCCAATATATATATTAGGTGACTAACGTTTAATGTCAGCGACATTTTCTGTATTAGTAGTACATTGTTTTTAGGTAAGCACGTTGCTGATACTGGTCACCGTGACCTACATTGTCACATTACTAATTGAGACAAGAGATTAGTTAATCACAACCAAACATCATTAAGCCGGGCCCGTAGGGACCCGGCTTAGACACACGGACGAAGATTGCAGGCAGTTTGGTTTGTATCTCGG
>JBCAUI010228194.1:0-16516 GCA_038406195.1 Haplosyllis anthogorgicola
ATAGATGTATATATATATATAGATGTATATATATATATACATATAGATAAAAAATTATTTATATAACATATAAACCTGCAGAGTTCGCTTCTATTTTTGATGCTTAAGATCAATGCACTAATCTGCCACTGCAGTTATTGAGGGGTGGATATGTAATCTCTTGTATATATAGCTGCTAGTAAGATAAATACAAATGCTTGCACGAAGCAGATTATTAATTCGAATATAGTGTATCTTCTACCTATTGTCAGTGTAAATAGTATTATTGAGATGGAAGCTAAGAATGTAAATGTGCATGCTGCTATTATTATACCAAGAATTACGTGACCTGCTCTGATGTTTGCGGCTAGTCGGAAGGACAGGGTAATTGGCCGAATATAGGAGCTGATTGTTTCTACTAATGATAGGAATCTTGAGATAAATGATGGGGTATTTTCTGGAAGGAAATGAGCTGCTATAGATTTTATTCTTTTATTGAAGGACACAATTATTATTGCGGCCCATATAGGGGCTCCGGTGCTTATAGTGGTCATTAGGTGAGATGTTATAGTGATTGTGTATGGGACAGCACCTCATCCATTTAGGATGATAATCGAGTAGAATGATGGCGTTAGTATGAATAGTAATCCTTTTATGTTAGTTCCTTTTGTGGGGGCGGTAAGGAGGGAGGTTAGATTTGTGATGATAATTAGTTGCACTCATCGTGAAGGGGGAGAGATTCAGTATAGCTGTAAAAATATTAGTATGGGTAATATCCCGTATATATAACTGAATGATGGTTGGTGGGCATTTGTGATAAGAAGGTCAAATGTAGTAAAAGTTCTAGATATCATAGTTTAGTAAATGGCAAATGCTGTGAGTGGGAATCATAAAAGGATTATTATTAATCTGAATGGCAGAAAGGATATTCATGTAAGATTTATTAATCGATCGTATCGTATACGAGGTATTGTTGCTCGTATTATAATAAATATGATAGCTACGCAAGAGGTTTTTATAGATAGGAAAATAATTCCTATTCTATTTATAGGGTTGAAGGTTGTTATGAGGACTGTGATCATTGATATGAATATGATGGTTGTGTATTCGGATATGAATATGAATGCGAATATGTATCTTGCATATTCTGTGTTGAATCCTGATACTAATTCTCTTTCCCCTTCAGCGAGATCAAATGGAGTTCGGTTGGTTTCTGCTAGGAGTGTTGTGAATCAGATAAATAGTAGAGGTGGTATGAGAATAGATGAGTTGAAGGGGGTTGAATTGAGGAAAGACTGAAGGTTGAATGATGTTAGGAATAGTAATAGAGAAATTAGAATTAATGCTATACTTACTTCGTATGAGATGGTTTGGGCTACTCTTCGTAGGGCTCCTAGTAAGCCATATTTAGAATTAGAGGATCAGCCTCTTATTATTGTGGTATATACCCTTAGTCTTGAGATACATAAGAATAATATAATGCCGTAGATTAGATATGTTGTGGGGGATGCTGATGGTGCGATTGATCATAAGGTTAGTGCCAGGGTTAATATTATTATGGGGGTGAAAACGAAAGCTGCTGGGTTGGCTATATTAGGTAGGTTTGGGGTTTTAGTAAATAGTTTTAGTGCATCTGCTATTGGTTGGGGGAGGCCTATTAATCTTACTTTGTTGGGTCCTTTTCGTAGTTGAGCATAACCTAATATTTTTCGTTCTAGTAAGGTGAAAAATGCTATAGCAGCCAATACTGTGGCGTATGTTATGATAGATGAGGAGAGAAAGGATATCATGTGTTAGGCTCAATCTAAAGACCCTTCGTTTCATTCGTGAAATAAGCCTAGTGTTAGGAATAAAATAAATGCTGTTATTGGAATAGCAAAGTTTGATGTGGTGGTTGATGATAGTAAGATGGGTAAAGGTATAATAATGATGATTTCGATATCGAAAATTAGAAAGAGGACGGTTAGGAGGAAAAATCGTAGAGAGAATGGTAGGCGTGCTTTTGATGAGGGCCTAAATCCGCATTCGAATGGTGAAATTAATTCTCGATCTTTATTTGGTTTGTTTAAGGAGCTGGTTAGTGTAGATAAGATGATTGGGAGGGCTAGTGAAAGTAATATGGCCAGAATTGGTGCAATAGTTATTAGTATCATGTGGGTTGCGTAAGAAGTAGAGTGGGATAGTGCATAGAGGATAAGCCGTGCTATACATAAAAGTGAAATTAGATGATGATGGGTAGGATCATGAATATTAGTAGGATGAAGAGTAGTAGGGTTTTAGTAGAGTGATTGGCTTGATGGATGAGTGTTTGGGTGGATATTTTTGGGAAAATTTTTTTAAGTCCATTGGCGGTTAGTATAGTGGTTAGTCCTTGATCTAATGCTTTTAATGTGGATAGGGATATATTTATTACTGGTAGTGCGAGCTCATAGGTGAAATCTAATTGATCTCATAAGTTGCCCGTATCGTGTCGAATGTTATCTTTATTTGCAATTGTTGTGTGAGAGTTATGTATGGGGTCTAGAAGGGGCCATGGTTTTCATTGGTTTGCATTTGAAAGGTTTCAACGTTTAACTTTTCGATTTTCAAGCTTGTATCCGATTTTTATTTTTACTAGACAGGAAATTATAAAGATTTTTATTGGTAGGGAGAATAGTTTGAAGATTATTTCTTTTTCTTCTAGGAATTTCACGTAGTTTTTTCTACCTTTATCGAATGCAATGATGATTAGTTCTGGGAAGATGGAGATGGGGCTGTAGTATTTAGTTGTTTGTCGGCAGAAGTTGACGGCGGTGATAAAGCCAATTATTGGTCATATGAATGCGGTTAGGTGTATATATGTTGGTATGATAGGTAGTTCGGTAGGAGGTATAAAGAATCCGAAGCCAACTCTTCCCATAGAAATTGAGGCGATTGATATTAAAATTACTGGGGTTATTAGGGTGGTGTTTTTAGAGTTGGCATATCACACTTTTGTTGATGTTATTGTATTTTCATATGGGTATTGGTTTTGTGTAAGTCCTGATACTACGTTAATACGTCATAGTGGGATGGAATAAACTGTAGTGAAGTATGTAGCAATTCCTATGATTAAGAATACGATTAATGTTCATGGGTTATAGATTGATGTTTCTAGGATAATTTCTTTTGAGTAATATCCTGCAAGAAAGAAGAAGGCGTTTATTGATAATAAGGATAAACCAGCTGCGGCTCTTACTGGTGGAAGGAAGGTATGTATTCGTAGGTTGCTTTTGAATTGTTGGTGATGTTTATAAACAATTGATACTCCAATAGAGATAAATAATGTAGCTTTAAATATAGCATGGGTGAGTAGATGGATAAAGCAGAATGTTATTATGTTAAGACTTAGGGACACTATTATTAATCCTAACTGTCTTAGGGTTGATAATGCTACTGCTTTTTTTTGGTCTGGGTGTGCGGATGATCACATAGCCCCAAAGAGTGAAGTTAGTAGTCCTGATGATAATAGGATTCTGTTGAATGCTTTTGTTTCGGATAAGAATGGGTAAAGACGGATTAGGATGAATACTCCAGCGGTTACAAGAGTGGATGAGTGGACTAAAGCTGATACTGGTGTTGGTGCGGCCATAGCTTCTGGTAATCATGCGACAAACGGGTATTGAGCTCTTTTAGTTATGGCTGCTATTGTGATTATAATGGTGGTTGCTGGTGAGGAATAAAGTATTTCTTTTCATATTCTTATTATCATTCAATGGCCTTGAGATATAATTAGGGCAATTGCAATTAGTAAAAGGGCGTCTCCTACTCGGTTTGTTAGAGCAGTGATTATTCCTCTTTTGAGTGATTGGGAGTTTTGGTAAAAAATTACCAATAGGAATCTTGTGAAGCCCAAACCATCTCATCCTAGTATTATGGAGATTAGATTTGGGGATATGATTAGAAGAAGTATTGATAAGATAAATATTGCAATGAGATGGGTAAATCGTGTTAGGTTTGGTTCTTCTGCTATATATGTTTTTGAGAATGTAAGGACGTTATATGAAATAAATGTTACTGTTGTTATGAATATAGTATTTATGGGGTCTAGTAGTACTGGGATAGATATCTGAGTTGAGTTTAAAGTTAATATGGTTCAATCTATGATTAATCTGGACTCTCTTCTCCTTAGGGTTATTGTTAGTAGAAAAAATAATATGGATAAAATGCCTATTAAATGTGGGTAGGAGTGATATGGTGTTATGCGAAAAAATGGAGGCATGTAAATCAGTTAACTAAATGGGCGTAATGGGCCAGATTTTGCAGATGTAATTTTCACTACTACTACTAGGATTAGAAGTAATAGGGCTGCTAATAGTATAATGGTAGGCATATTTGGGGTGAATATAATAAATGGGATGGATGGTATATAGTTTCTGAATCTTAATCATGAGGTGGGGGATATGGGTGTTAAATAAAAAAATAATATTCTTAATGTAGTAAATCATAGTATTGATGTTACTCCCGTAAAGTGATTTGGTTGGATAGTTAGGAAATATGCGAATAATACTAATAGTCCTCCAATGTAGATTAAGAAGATTATTATTGCTATTCATGATGATATGGTAGATACTATGATGGAGGATATTAGTGCTAAGATAAATACTCACATTCCTAGGATTAGGGGACTTGGAGTAAGGATTAGGGATAATCTGATAGATAATATTAGGTAAGGGAATAATTTAATTATCATTGGTATTGAGGAGGTATTATGTATATATGAATATTATTGTAGTTGCATATTTGATACTTTAATATAAAAAGTTTTATAAAGAAATTATTTACGTATATTAGTTGGTTTATTTTGTTTTAATGATGCATTGATAGTACATACATAGTGACAACATAAGTATGGTTATAAGTGGATTCTAAATGGGCAGTTTATTTATTCTAAATAATGTTAAAGTAATGAAAGTAATAAAATAAAAAGTTGTTAGAATTAGTCCGATTGACACGTAGGGGTCTTCTACTGGGCAACCACCAATTCATGTTAATAGGATTGTTGTTATTACTAATGATCAAATGAAAGTTTTTATTTCAGGGTTGCAACTTGCTCCTTGGAGTTTGGGCGTATAAATGAATGGTATTAAGTAATAAATAAATAAAGCTGCAAATATAGTTATTACTCCCCCTAATTTGTTTGGGATGGATCGTAAGATAGCGTAAGCCCATAAAAAGTATCACTCTGGTTTAATGTGGGTAGGTGTTACTAACGGATTTGCGGGGATGAAGTTTTCCGGGTCTGTTAATATGTTTGGGTAAAAAAATCTTATGATAGATAGAAGTATTAGTAGTATAATAAAACCTATTATATCTTTCCTTGTGTAGTATGGGTGAAATGGAATTTTGTTTGAGTTTGATGGTACTCCTAATGGATTGCTGGAACCTGAGTTATGAAGATAAAGAAGATGGAGAATAGCTAATATGGCGATTGCAAATGGTAGGAGAAAGTGGAGAGAGAAGAACCGTGTTAGGGTGGCATTGCATACTCCGAATCCCCCTCAGATTCATTCTACTAGTGATTTGCCTACATAAGGTAGGGCTGAGAATAAGTTAGTGATGACTGTGGCACCTCAAAATCTTATTTGTCCTCAGGGAAGTAAATATCCTATAAATGCAGTTGCTATTGTTAGGATGAAGATTGTTACCCCTAAATTTCATGTTTCTATTAATTTATATGATCCGTAATAAAGTCCTCGACCTATGTGAATATATAAGCACAAGAAGAGAGCGGAGGCTCCGTTTGCGTGAATATTACGTAGGGCTCATCCTATGTTTACGTCACGTGTAATATGGGTAATTGATAGAAAGGCGATATCTGTGTGTGGAGAATAGTGTATTGCTAATAATAATCCTGTGATGATTTGAATTATTATGCATAATCCTAATAATGACCCTAAGTTTCATATGAATCTTAAGTTAGATGGAGCTGGTAGATCAATAAGTGCGTAATTGATTGGGACTAGAATTTGGTGCGATTTTCGTAGAGGTTTTATCATATAGTGCTAAAGAATGAATCAATTTTACAGTACAAGTGTAATGTTTTAGTTAAACTATTGAGCAAATAAAGGGGGTGGATCCATGGGAAGGGCTACAATCTTCTGCTTATTTCGGCCACTTTATTTTGTTGGGAAAAATGCCTATTGGCAATTTAGAGTTGACGGTTCTATGTTATTTATTAACTAAATTTTCAATGGTTTATCAAGTGACACTTGCAAGGTGAATATCTACTTCCAAAGTAGGTAGTTTATTTAACTTATTACTTGTAGAGGAAAAAAGGATGATCTCTTTAAAGCAGCTTAGAAGGCTGTGTTAGTTGTTACTTCCTCTTACTTCTAAAACACTTTACTGTTTAAAGTTGGTGTTCAAGACCAAAGCTGAGTAGGAGTAAGATTTATTCTAATCAAGGAGGAGGACATTTTAATATCTTCAGTATTATGTTTTAGTTTAAACTACTTGATAATTAGTATCATATTCATTTTGAAAATTTTGATGATGATGGGCGGATAGATGGAAAGGTGGTTGGTCCTATAAAGTACAGGAAAATTATTTGTGAGTAAATTAATATAAGGATGAGTGATGGTATAACAATTCAGTATAGTGGGGATAGGTGGGGCATACGGAGGTAATGTTTATTACTTGGTAAATATTTGATGTGAAGGGTCAATGTAATTAATTATACTATAAACATAAGTATTGGGAGTTATCCATGTATTACAACATCAATGTAACCCAATCTACTGGCGCAATACTAATGATAAAGGGGAGAGCACCCAGTGAAATAGGTCGAAGCTATTATTTAGTTATCATAATAAGTAAGAATATCTTATGAGTTGATTCTAAATCAAATGCACTAGTCTGCCAACTTATTGTAGTGTTTATTGAGGAGAGTTGTTTTATAAAATGGTCCTTTCGTACTAATTTGATAGGGGGGGTTAAGATAGAAACTAACCTGACTTACGTCGGTCTGAACTCAGCTCATGTAGGGGATTAATGGTTGAACAAACCTTCTTGTTTCACTTTTGCGTGAAATAGATACCCTAAGCCAACATCGAGGTGCCAATCACTTCCGTTGATGCGTACTCTTGGGAAGTATTAGCCTGTTATCCCTAGAGTAACTTGCTTGTGTGTTTGTGGCTAATTATGAGTGAAATATTGTTTCTTATATATGAAAAGTGTTTTATTCTTTTGGTCGCCCCAACCAAATAAAATTTTATTTGGGTTTATTAAAATTTTAAAAAGCTTATAGGGTCTTCTTGTCTTTAATTGTTATGTGGGCTTTTTCACCCATAGATAAATTTCAGTTTGTAATTATGAGACAGTATCTTTCTCGTTGATTCATTCATTCTATCCTCTAATTAGGAGGCTCATTATTGTGCTACCTTTGCACGGTCAGGGTACCGCGGCCGTTGAAAATATTCACTGGGCAGAGTTACCTTTAATATAGGTTACTAAAGGCAATGTTTTTGGTAAACAGTCGAAAAGAGTCTTTGCCGAGTTCCTTATGATAAATTTTGGGGTGTATATGGTTAAAGTTGGTGTGTAATAAGTTTATTAGTGTAGTTATATGAAAGTTAATTATCCTATCATTATTTATACTAATGGTGTTTGTTAGTATGTGTTGTAGATATTATATTTTTGGGAGAGTTTATGTGGTGTCACTGTTACGTGTGGTGGCTGTTTAAAGTCCTTTGTGTGTCGTAATCATTTTAATAGGGTTAAAATATAAAGCTTATCCTTTATGTTTTCTTTAGCCTTAAGTAAGGGTACGCTCATTAAATGAGTTGTCCAACAAATCAGTTATTTTAAAGTGCGGGGTATGTAGCCACTTGAAAAATATTTTTGTATTATATTGAGATATAAATAACTTTGTTCTTAACAATATTTGTCAAGCTCAATTTATTTCGGATTACATTTGTAGAGGAGGATATTGATAGGCCATGATGCTAAAGGTACAATAATTAAAAGTATGTTTAGGTGATTAGTAATTTCTTTGCAGTAGATATATAAATATAGGGGTTGGTAATGTATGAGATTGTGTGGTATAATATGAGGTATACAAGATTTATGTTTGGTAGTATAATGTTTGCGTTGAATGCAAATAGTTTATTTAACTTAAAATCTTTGTGTAGGTTATTAGCATTTAACTGCATTTATGGAAGAAAGAGTGTCTCTTCCATATGTTCGTGTTATTTTTACTAAACAAGCTAATCCCAGTCTTGCTTCACAGGCACCTAAGGATAGAATTAGTAGGGGAGTAAGTGTTTCTATTTGTGATTGTGTAGCTATAAGTACGGAGGAGTAGATTAATAATCCTAATGTTATTGCTTCTAAATTTAGTAGACACAGAAGAAAATTTTTTCGGGTTAGAGCTAAGGCAATTGAGGGGGTAATAATTATTAGCGGGAGTATTGTATATATCATTAATGTAGTGTTTGGTAATAAAAGGTGTAGGCCATGGTTGGATTATGAGTCCAAAAACTTGAGTTAGTTTATTTTATAATAGTAGGTGGGCCACTGGAGGTAGGTATTACCAATCTATGGATTAAAAGTCCATTGCTTAATAAAGCTTTCCAGAGTAACAAAGTAAAAGTTTTTCCTGGTGTAAGCAGGGTGTAATAATATATACTATACTTTGATAATGTTATAGTCAGCATGTTAATTGCGTTGCACTTGCAATAAGGAGGATTAGTGGGGAAATATGAAGAAGTCTCACAGTATGATATAGTGGTCGGAGTATTACAGGTATAGAAAAGTGGTGTGGCGGCCCATGATGAATAGATGTGTATAATACTATAGAGTAACATGCAGTAAAGAAGCAGGTTATGATTAGAAGGATGGATGTTAGGAAGTTATATGAGATGATTCTGATAATTAGAAGTACTTCTGCTAGTATGTTAATAGTGGGGGGGGCGGCCATATTTGCTGCGATTATTAATATTCATCATATTGCTATGGGAGGAGATATAAATAATATTCCCTTGTTGATGAGTAGACTTCGCGATTCAGTGTGTTCGTAATATATGTTTGCTAGGGCAAATAATCCTGATCTGGATAAACCATGGGCGATTATTATTACTAGAGCCCCCCTTCATCCCCATGAGGAGATGGTAAAGATTCCTGTTGCTAATAGTGCCATATGTCTAACTGAAGAGTAAGCAATTATAGATTTTATGTCAGTTTGACGAATACACAGGAAGGAGGTTATAGTTGCTCCTCATAGTGAAATTGATATGATTGTATGGGCTCATTTTATTACGATAAGTGGATATATTATTCTTATTCGTAGCAGTCCATATGCTCCCAATTTTAATAAAACTCTTGCTAAAATTATGGAGCCTGCTACGGGGGCTTCAACATGAGCTTTAGGGAGTCATAGGTGGGTTAGGTATATTGGTAATTTTACCAAGAATGCTAATAATAATCTTAGCTCTAAGTAAACTCTGGTAAGTAAATATTGGGTAGGTTGGGGGATGAAAAATATAGTCGTGTGGTAGTGATTGTGTATATACAAAATTCCAATTAGAAGAGGTAAAGATGCTCCTATAGTGTATAGAATTAAATATATTCCTGCTTCTAATCGTTCTGGTTGGTATCCCCATGTTAGAATTATTACTAATGTTGGAATAAGAGATGCTTCAAAGAAAATATAATATCTGAATAGATTATTTACGGAAAAAGCTAAGGCTAGGATTAGTGTTAATAGGATAGTTGTTTGTAAAAATTTAGTCTCTATTTTTTTAAATGTTTTAATTTTTATACTTGCTATAAGTATTAAAGTTCTAATTCATAGAGTGAGTATAATTATTATTACTCTTATGTTATCTAAGGTGAATATAGGGGATAATGATGTAATTGTTCCTATAGGGCTGAATAGTTTTAATCTGAAGAATACTATTAAAATTGGTAAAAATAGGATTGCTGCCTCTCATGAGCCTAGGGCGATAATGGTGATGAGAGTAGTAATAAGGGGTATCATTGGTGGATGGTGAAGTAAATCACTATCTGATTGCAAATCAGGGGTTCTATTTAAACTAACCATTCAAGTGTTGAGATACAACTTCCGTTACATCTACTTTGTTACGGCTTATCTCCCCTTTCGGGTAGAGGGCCGGGCGATTTGTACACCTTTCAGATTGCTACTTCATATACGTATTTTAAATGCATATTACTGTCAAGTCCTTTTTCATGCCTTCCTTTGGAAGAGTAATCGATATCTTCTTTTTAGGAATTGTAATCCACCTCAATCTTATTCATTGGGTGTATATTGACCTGTCTTCATAGGGCGGGTTAAGCCGTCTTTTGTATTTGTGCCACCTCCTCGCGGAGATAACTTTCGGCGGCCATACACAGCCTGATGGTGAAGGGTAAATAGGACCCGGCTTTATGTCAAGAATAAGTAAGTATTAGTGCGGATTATCAATTACTGGGCAGATTCCCCTGAGATGGTTGAAAGGCCGCCATGTTCTTTGGGTTTCGATTGTTAATAGTTAGTACCCGGCTGTTTGTAGTTGTCGTAGGATAGAGGGGTATCAAATCCCTGTTTATTTCTATGATTTATCAGGAATAGATTGAGTGAAAGTTTTGGTTGTGTTTAGTTGTGAATATTACACATTAAGTTAAGTCATGATCTTTCTATAATATAAACCTGTAAGCCGTTTGTATTACCTTGTGCTCAGGGCTTAACCGAGATTTCTGGCACCCATTATATCAGCACTTATTTCTGTAGTCAAGTCTAGCTTTCACTAATTTTATAGGGTTAATCACTGCTGGCGCAATATAACTTTGGGGGTAAAAAGTTAAAATAATGATGTATTGAATTTTGGTAGATTGCAGGGTTCATGATGTTGCATGTGTAATAGTAGATGTAGGTAATAATGTTACTAGAGCTAAATACATATGGTTATATAAGTGAAATTATGGTGGTTGTGGCTAATGTATTTAACGGGATAAAGTAGGGTGAGATTGGTTTTAATATATTGATCTTTAGCGATTTGGAAGTATTTAGGTTTCTTGCGAAAAAGATTGATAAATAGTAAAATAATCTAATTAAAGATGATATAATCAAAATTATTGGTAGAATAGTTATTGATTTCGATAGAACAAGAATTGCTATTCATTTAGGGATAAATCCCAGAAGGGGTGGTATGCCCCCTAAAGATAGTAGGTGAATTATAGTGTGTGATGATAAGTTATTTGATAATTGGGTAGATACGTTGAATTCAGTAGTAGTTGATTTTGATATTGATTTAATAGGTAAAATTAGTATGATAGTGATAAATGAGTAGAATGTAAAGTATATAATTGTTAGTGTATTTGAAATAGCGCTGCTTGCTAGTATTCAGGCTATGTGGGAGATCGAAGAGTAGGCGATTAGTGGTCGTATTTGGGTTTGATTTAATCCCCTTAGTCTGCCTACTAGGGCGTTTATTACTACTAAAAATGACATGATTATTGGATCTCATATATATAGTGTATAAGATATGATAGCCAGTGGCCCAATTTTTTGTCATGTGGTAATTAGGATAATTAATGATCAGGTTAATCCATTTAATACTTGTGGCAGCCAGATATGGAATGGGGCTATACCTAGTTTTATTATTAGCCTGGCTATAATTAGTATGGTTCTTATTCTTTTAAGTGTAGTAGATATAAATATAATTATTGAGGTTAAAAGTAAAGCCGAGCTAGCGGCCTGGATAAGGAAGTATTTAATTGATACTTCGGTTTCGTAAGATGAGGTTGAATAGTTTATAAGAGGGATTATGGATATTAAATTTATTTCTATAGCTAACCATATCATAAGTCAATTTGTGGATGTTAATATTATAATAGTTGAAGTTATGAGAGTGGTGATGAATAGTAGGGTTCTGGGCGCGCGATGTTTTGTTATCATATTTTATAAAGGGGGAGCCATATTTGGGGCATGAGCCCAATAACTTAGATTAGTTTACTTTATATTAAATCTTCGGCGCTGCCGATTTTCTCTGTGGTAGGGAGATGTATTGCTCATACTCAAGATTTTTGTATTGATTTGTAAGGGGTGGTGGTATAATGGTAATAAGATGTAAAGAGATAAAATATTCCTCTGGCTCCAAAATCCAATGTGCTTTGACACCACTTTACATTTATTTTGTGTATGTATTCTGCAGGCCAGGGCTTCAGCTAATTAACAGTTAGGTGCATTAGTGTATGCTACTACAGATGCTACTACAGGGGGTATGAGCGCTTATTAGCGCAGCCAGTGAGTTTTGCAGACTGTGGACACATACTTGGGAAGGTGAGCGAGTCATTTTTGATGCCACATATCAATATTTTAGTTAAATTAACCTATCCTGGGGGGAAAAGATGAAGATTGGTCGTATTTGGAGTTAAAGTGTAGCTCATCAGTATATAGATAAGAATAGGAAGATTCATACTACATCAACGAAGTGTCAGTATCATGCAGCTGCCTCAAATCCGAAGTGGTGATTATTTGAAAATTCGTTTTGTTTTCTTCGGTGTAAGCAAACTATAAGGAATGATGATCCAATTAATACGTGAAGACCATGAAAGCCCGTTGCGATGAAGAATGATGAGCCGTAGGCGCTATCAGCTAGGTTGAATGAGGTTTCTTGATATTCTATTGCTTGAAGATAGGTAAAATATAATCCAAGTGCTACTGTGATTGTTAATCCTGAAGTTAATTCTTGTTTTATTCTTGATAATAAACCATGGTGGGCCCATGTTACTGATACCCCTGATGCTAGTAGTACGGCTGTGTTTAGGAGGGGTACAGAAAATGGGTTTAGTGGTCAGATTCCTGTGGGCGGTCATGAGCAGCCTAACTCAAGGGAGGGGCCTAATCTTCTATGAAAGAAGGCTCAGAAGAAGGCGCTGAAAAATATTACTTCTGATGAGATAAATAGGATTATTCCTCATTCTAATCCTCGTTGAACTTTTATGGTGTGTATACCTAGGTATGTTGCTTCTCGAATAACGTCACGTCATCAGGATATTATTGTTGCTAAAATTACAATTAGGGAGAATGGTAAATAGAATCGGTGGTTTACGTGGAATCAGTTGGATAAGGAGTATATAAGAGCTAAGGCCCCTAGAGAGCCTGTTAGTGGTCAGTGCCTTATTTGAACTAGGTGGAAAGGTTGTCTGGGTATCATTTGTGGTTTTATTGTTGTTATTTACGATTTCTTGAGTATTTGAAGTGTAATCATTGTGTTTAATAATTGTAGAGTTTATAGTTGGTTAGCTATAAAATATTTTAGGTGTTGTGTTGTATAATGTTGAGTGGAAGATAATATTTGTGTAATATTTAGTTCTAGATTGTGATGAGGGAATGATTGAATTATGTTTGGGTTGTTGCTTTGACCCAATTTATTCAAGTATTTACTCTGACTGTTTCTATTGCGATTGGTATGAAGGAGTGATTTGCTCCACAAATTTCTGAGCATTGACCATAGAATACTCCTGGTCGAATAGCATAGATTGTAATTTGGTTTAGGCGCCCTGGGATTGCATCTGCTTTTACTCCTATTCTCGGGATGGTTCATGAGTGTAGGACGTCTGCTGCAGTAATCAGTATTCGTGTTTCAATTCCTCATGGGAGGACAATTCGATTATCAACTTCTAGGAGACGGAAGTCTCCTGGGGTTAGATCTTCTGTTGGGGTTATGTAAGAATCAAATTCTAAATTATTAAAGTCTGCGTATTCGTAGGATCAATATCATTGGTGTCCTACTGTTTTTAGTGTGATGATTGGTGATGAGATTTCATCTAGTAAATAAAGAAGGCGTAGTGAGGGAAGTCCTAAAGTGATTAACATTAAGGCAGGTGAGAGGGTTCATATTGCCTCGATTTGGTGACCTTCGTGTGGTGCTTTTACAATATATTTTACTTTTATTAGTATGTAAACTACATATGAGACATATCCTATAATTAGGATGATTATGACTATGGCTTGATCATGAAATTCAATGAGGGCGTTTATAGTAGGCGAAATGGCGTCTTGAAGGGATGTCTGTGCTCATATCATAATGTGATGATTGTGTTATATTGTGGGGTGTGGGTTAAGTTGGTGGGTATTGTATGTTAATCTTTCTTTAAATGATTTTGGAGCCACAGATATAAATAGTGGGGTTTCACTAGTATGGAATGGTGTGGGAGGTGTGTAAAGTCATTCTACTTCGTTTGTTAGGGTTTCTGTTCTGATAATTCCTCGTTGTACGGCAAATGCTTCTCATATAATAAAGATGAAATAAAGTAGAGCTATAAATGATATTATTGATCCTATTGATGATATAATATTTCATTTAGTGAATGCATCTGGGTAGTCTGAATATCGTCGTGGCATACCTGCTAGCCCTAAGAAATGTTGAGGAAAGAATGTTAAATTTACTCCTAAGAACATGATGATAAATTGTGATTTTATTCAGTATCGATTTTTTACTAATCCTGTTATTAAGGGGAATCAATGCGTTACTCCTGCGAAAATTGCGAATACTGCTCCTATGGAGAGAACATAATGGAAATGAGCAACTACGTAGTACGTATCGTGAAGGACAAGGTCTAAGGATGAGTTTGATAGGACGATTCCGGTTAAACCACCGATAGTAAATAGGGAGATGAATCCAATTGCTCAGCAGATGGGGGCAAGATGTGGGATAGGAGTTCCGAATGTGGTGGCTAGTCATCTAAATACTTTAATTCCTGTTGGAATTGCAATGATTATAGTAGTTGCAGTGAAGTATGCACGGGTATCTACGTCTATGCCTACTGTGAATATATGATGGGCTCATACAATAAATCCTAATAATCCAATACTTACTATTGCGTAAATTATTCCTAAAACCCCAAACACTTCTAGTTTTTGGGCATAATGAGCAATTACATGGGAGATAATACCGAAACCTGGTAGAATTAAAATATATACTTCTGGGTGTCCGAAGAATCAAAATAAGTGTTGGAATAGGATGGGGTCACCCCCTCCTCTTGAGTCAAAGAATGTTGTGTTTAAATTTCGATCTGTAAGTAATATAGTAATTGCTCCTGCTAGCACTGGGAGTGATAATAAAAGTAAGATGGCAGTTAGAAGTACTGATCATGGGAATAATGGGATTTTATCTGCTTTTTGTTTTTTTACTCGTATATTTAGGATGGTGGCGATAAAATTGGCTGCCCCTAGAATAGATCTGGCTCCAGCTAGATGAAGGGAGAAAATAGCTATATCTACTGGGGGGCCTCTATGAGATATGTTGGCTGAGAGAGGGGGGTATACAGTTCATCCGGTCCCAGCTCCTCTTTCTACTAAGGCTCTACTGATAAGTAGAGCTAGGGCTGGGATTAATAATCATAATCTTATGTTATTTATTCGTGGAAAGGCTATGTCTGGTGCTGTTAGTATTAATGGGGTTAGTCAATTTCCAAACCCTCCAATTATTACTGGTATTACTAAGAAAAAGATTATTAAAAATGCGTGAGCCGTTACTAGTGTATTGTAAAGCTGATCTCTTCCTAACAGTGATCCTGGTTGGCCAAGCTCTGTACGTATTAAAAGGCTTATAGATGCACCAAGTAACCCAGATCAAATTCCTAGGATAAAGTATATTGTTCCAATATCTTTGTGGTTGGTTGAGCTAGTCCAACGCGGTATAAATCTTTATGTGTAAGATGTTTATATTTTTGTAAATGTATGTGTATATATATATGTATGTATGTGTGTATTATATGTGTGCAGCAGGTAGACGCATAGGTAGGGTGAATATATAGGTGTATATATTTAGGGGGGGTATGGGATTTGGCTTTAAAACTTCGTATTTTAGAAAGATAGAGTAAAGGAGGTTATAGTTAATAGGTTAATGTTGTTATGTGGTTTAAATAGTACGTGTATAGCTATAGAGTGTTGTTTAATTTTTATTTTAGGATAAATTATATTTGTACTGGGAAGACTGTAAATATAATGTTGGTAAGATTTGTACTGGGTTTAGGTTTAATAGGTATTATATGGGGGGTGGAATATCCTATGTTTGTAAGTGGTATAAGAACTATTACTTGTATAAAGGCAGTTGTACTACCCGAAATGCTACTCCTTTCCTAATAAATTGGTATAATTTCTGGTATTTAATAAACGTGATATATAGTAAAAATGTTTATTAAATATTAATTCATGGAGTAGGTAGAGTTTGCGAAAAAGGGCAGATATCCTTATAGTGTTAGTGGTATTTTTACTCTGTGATCTGGGGATTTTATATGTGTATATTTTTTTTTGCCCGGATAGTCCTATTTTGTTTATTCCCGAAAGTGGAATTTTGTATAGAAATTTGGCTTTAATTTTTATGGTTTTTAGACCCCCCCCCCCCCCTTTTTTTTGAGGTGTAGTGTGTTTATAGCTAGAAATCAGTTAAGTGGATGATACTTGGCATTATTTATGTGGGTGGGAAAATAAAATTGGGGTTATGTATGTACACACACACACACACACATACATACATACATACATACATACATATATATATATATGTATATA
>JBCAUI010228305.1:0-16513 GCA_038406195.1 Haplosyllis anthogorgicola
TCAGAGCATTGATCCATGACTTCATGGTTTTGCTGTTATTTTCTGCATGCATCATTGCACAGTACAACAAATTGTGAGACCTGAGTGCAGTAAGGTAAAATCGCCTAGAGAAATCAGAAGGTGTCACTATCTCCTAGGGATTATGTCTATTTAAAGACTCGTATCAAAATGTGCATTTAGCAACCTTTTTTGCACGTGTAGGACGACAGCCTTAACGTCTTACTAATTCCAAATAAACCGTTTAGTGATACAAATAGATAACAGACCACTTGTACTAAAAAGCTTACATTTATCTGGTGCAAGTTCCGGTGTAGATACAAGAGTCAATTCCGACTCAATGAGGTCATTTTATCAAGTGTTATTGGGATTTACCAGTCGTAATTGGAATTAGACGATTTGAATGCGTATTTTGAGCCGGAAGCTTGTGGTTTGGCTTACAAAGTCCGAAACTTAGTTCCAATCAGTAACGTCACCAAATGGTCGTCTCTCGTCAATACTTTGTACATGACAAAAAGTACACTGTGTTTTTTATATGTTTGAGAACAACAGGATTCCCCGTTGTGCAATTGATGCGCATGAAAAGGCAGCGTGAAATTGTATTGTTCCAAAATGAATAGAATTTTGCTGATTTGCTCAATCTGCTGTTCCAGAGGCTGAATTGGCCTTCATTTTGAGTACACGCAAAGGACTGGATTTGAGATCTATGTCTATGTCATCTCTTACATCTTATATCTTTTTACCCTTTTACCCTTATCTGTGTAAACAGAAAATGAATATAATTTCAGGAGATGATTTTGGAAACAACTCACCCTGGTCATAGTTTTATAGTTAAATGTGAGAAAGAGCGTGAAATTCTATGCTAATATGAATAACCATACAAACGTTTTATGCGTTCACATCCATTTGTTACACTCGCATTAGATTCATGGCTAAATGCTGTCGACGTGATAAATTACAAGAAAATTGATTTGTCCTGACTGTATGGATTCATGGATTTTTCTCTCTTTATCCAAAGCTCGGATGAGTATAGTTTATCCTGTAATCACCGCATCTACATGTAATTATCTGTGTAAAAATTATGTTCTGAGACGAATCCTAAGACACATGCATTGTCAGTGATGTTTATTTGGCTCAAAGAGAATTCATGGAATGTTCGCATTCTTTGTTGCTGTTTGTGTCAAAAGCGCAGGACGACTAGAGCCAGCTGGCTAAATTATGATCATTTTCTGTTCACGCAAAAAGCACAGTGTGCTCTTTAAGGGTCTCCAAGACAACATATATGTGTGTAAAAGTATATAAGGCAGATGGAGACAATGTTTAATTGAATTGGTTAGGGTGAAACAATTAAAAGATGGCATTGACGTATATATCTATATCTGACGCCTTTACATAGAGACAAAATGAAGACCTTTTAGCGAGCTGTTCAATAATATCTCAATTTGATCAGCAAAACAACTTATTGAAACTGTGTTGCATAACTACGGATGTCGGTTCTGTATTTATCCAGATAAGCATAGACAATACATATAATTCATTACACATCAAGGTCTATCGATGTTTTCGTTATTGGACTGATGAAGCAGGATTCTCTTGTCCACACCCACATCTGGATGTGATGTTTACATCAGTTGCGTTTTCAGGACAAAGACATTCACCAGAGATTAAATTTCATGCATTTAACACTTGAAAATGTCTCAGTTTCTATTTATAACTCACCAAGATTTAAATTCATACTGCATTAATATTACGTAAAAAGCAGCATATGTTTTTGATAGCCTTTAATAAAAACAATGCTACAAATGACGCGTTTTAGCGTTATTCTGTTTATGTTTGTATTGAATAACATCTGCTACCTTGAGGATAAAATCGTTGGCGGAAAAATGTCACCAGTACTTAATTGCCCAATACATTGGCCAAAAGCATACTCAAAGGCATGGTGTCTGGGGTTTTTGGCTCATTTGGCATAATTGCCAAAGAGCCTATAGAATCATGAATTGTCCGTCGTCCGTCATCGTCATTGTCGTTGTCATTGTTGTTGTCTTTGTTGTCTGTGCACATCTACCCTGAGCACACTATTAATCATAGAGACTTCATATTTTATACACATATGCATCTATGTCCTATCTCAAAGTCTAGTAAAAATTATGTTGCTGTGACCATTATTCTCGAATTGGCAGCCATATTTGGGGTTTTTTCTTTGAACCTTTGTTCTGGACATGCAATAGATGATACAAACTTTGTATTTGGCAGCCTTATGCATCTATGTGCCCTCTTTATGTTCTGTAAATATAATAGTGATGTCACCTATATTTGCAGTTTGTTGGCCATATTTGTGATTTTTCATTGGTCACTTATTTGGGATTTGATCTTAGACACTTTAGTTGTATCCATGTGATATTGTAACCAATATGTTGTCTTAGTTTATGATAATGCCAAATGAGCTCAGGTCCATCTGGACCTATTTTTACTAGTTTTGGCAAAGATGTCAATCTGCGTGGAGTAGACATTATCATGATTTTTCTGTTGTCTTTATCAAACATCGTGGTTGCCCATGCAGTTTGTTTGGTATTGTTGCCGAAAAGTCAACATTTTATTCGGATGATGTCGCAGAAGGCCAGATTCATTTCTCTTGTGCGCGTGTGATTTCAGGTTGATTGTTGTCGCAGAGAAGCAAGATGTGTACAAGAAGTTCCCAATTCCTTTGATCAACAGACTGGAGAAACATTTTCTTGCTACTACAAACATGTTGACTGATGTGCAAATATCAATAGCTGAAGAGCTCGACCAGTGGGCAAAGGACTTTGCCACACTTCATCGAGTTACACCCCATGGAAAACAAAGGTACTTGCCAGACTAGAGCTGACTGTATTTAGTCGGCTAAAAAGAAGTCATTCGTTATTTTAGAAATGTCTGTTGAAATAACTATAATAAAACGAAAGAAATTATATAAATATCGCACATTAATGATTTCACACCTCGTTGCAAGCCAAGAGGATGCCTTAATTAGAGGTATTAAAATACCCTATTTCATTGGTACTTACATGTACGTGTTTGTGTTTCGTTTTGTACCAAGACATTTTTAATGAAAAAAAAATGATAAAAAAATCTTAGGGTGTTTTTTTTTTTGCATTTCCACACAGACTTTGTTTATTATTTTTGTGTTATAATTCGGTGGAATACGGTATATGGGTTTGGTACACATCAATTTTATTTACGTAGGCTGGAGCCCAAAGTGGGTGACGTATTTATCGGATTCCATGCTGATGCTGCAGCCTCAGTAACACTACATGTTTGTACAGCTAAAGATCAACCAACTGAATTGAATGATCCCGGATGGGCGTTGGAGGTAACTAATATTAGAAAAGGCACAAAGCTAATGTTGTCAAGATCTTTTTGTCTGTGAGTGGACAGTTCTGGCTACATGGTGAATTTCACAAGTTCATTGTCTTATTTTCTGCAATCATTGTTACCATCGTGTTTAAAGGTAATCTGTCGAGAGTTTTTATTTCATTATGACAACAACCAGATTGTTAATTTATAGTTGATAACGTATTCCTTTCTTAAAAGCAATAGTATTTAATTTAAATTGCAGGTGTTGACTGAATGTAAGAAAGTATTGTTACAGTGTGCTACACCCGAGGCACTAGTGCGGCTACCTGACACAAAATTAATGCACGAAGAAAAACAACTGATGCATGAGTATTTCCAGGTGCAAAAACATGGAAGCCTACAAGAATATCTTGTTCATAAACTGGTTGAAACACGTCCACCAGACACTTTTTTTCTGCAGGTTTGTTGTACTTGTACCTGATATCTCAAGAAATTACTAACTTTGAGAAATACATGGAGCCAAAAAGTGAATTTAAGTTATGTTAGTACAGCACCAATATGTATTATATGTCTTATGTTCTCTGTAGGTTACCACTCACTCAAGACTGCTGTCGGGATCAGATGTGACTACATTGGCCGATGCACTTCATTACAATCCTAGGCTGGTCGCTCTTCACACATTGCAAGCATTCGACACCGAACAACAATTCTGCAAATGTGTCAAGTACGAGTATTGTATTGTATCACGAATTCTAAGTTTGAAGAAAAGACGTTTATTGCCTTTGTACATTGTTGTTTCTTTGTACTAACATCCGACTAGTTACCTAATCCACCAGATTATTCCCATACACACATTCTGTGGATTTCCAAATAATTTATGGAATCCAATATTTTCTTCATCGTATTAAAAGAGTGGGATTGAGTGTATCCGACAGGGAATCAATTTCATTTTCGTCAAATTTCAGAATGTTGTGCATTTGGCAAAGTTGTGCCAAAAGTACATTCGTTGTAATGTTTTTCTCATTAAGGATCACAGGTGTTGCCTACATCGGGAAATGTAACATTATTGAGTATTCGCTTTTGCTTTGGTGTTAATGTACGTTTGAATATTGTGAATTTTAGAGAGTATTTCAACAGACCAACTAAGGGTCATACTGAACGGCTATTGATACTTCAGTGCGATAGTGGCCATAGTAATGCTGATCTTGTAGCCTGTGCACGTCATATATTGTGGGACGAGTACAAACAGTCACAAGACGAGGAAAATGAGAACATACCAATCAATGCACATGTAGTATTTTTGATACAATTACCAAGAATTGCAGGAGGGTGCTTTGTAGGGTTTCAAGTAAGTTTGCACATCCTGTATAGATTCTTTTGATTTCAGCTTAAAAACTTTTTTGCCAAGCTGTTCAGTAGCATGGTATGAAATATAGGTACATATTCATAATTCATGTGTTTAACACATGTCCACTTACGATACAATGATCTGTAGGGTGGAAAATGGGAGTCAGTGCACATAGACGAACTACGTCCTCAAAACCTGAACTTGCCGTCACTCGACACCATTAGAAATAAAACCGTCAGTCAGCTGTTTGAAGCATCAGTTCAGTCCAAAGAAACAAACAAGAAAACACAAGCGGATACAACTGGCACAATGCAAGATTTAGGTAAAGATTTAAACATACTGCGAGAATTGTCTTAAAAGGACAAACTGTCTTAACACGGCCGCCAGGCCCCTGAAACTATTCTGGACTTTTCTTTTAAATGGCTTGCCGAACTATATTGAACTGGTATAAGACTAATAAGCAAGCCAGGTATCATAAAATATACCAAGAATTCTTTGGGCAGTAAATAAGAATGAATCTTTGTTTCAGATGTTGATTCTGAGGATGAAGTGATGATCTTGAACGAAGACATGGAAGCTCACCCGCTTTACGACAATATACTTACAGATGAAGCACAGACGTCACAAGTATGTTTACTGGAATCTAATTAGTGTTAAAAGATTTAATTTCAGATTGTAAATAACTATTATTTGCCAATCGTAATTCTCACAAGTCACGTTGAGTCATTAAATTGTAGAATCGTGCAATTGAGGTACCTTGTGGCATGCCGTTTGAAGACGAAGAAGAACCTATGGATACTAGTGAGGCAATGGAAGGTGAACATGCTGAACCAATGGATATTGATGCTGCTGAGGTAATACCACCCTGTTCTGTCGGATTGCAGTTAGTTTTTATGTGGCATGCCAAGGCATCGTAGAGGTATGGAATGGTCAGGATCAAGTGAACACGACCATCCCCATAAACTTATATATACCCTATCCATTCACAAAAACTCAAAAATGTGCACTTTTCACCAAGTTATCAGTTTTTGAGTTGTCTTTTTCCCATCTATATGATGGGATGTGGAATTTTCAAATGTCTGTATACGAATTTGACTCATAAAAGAACTGCACTTTAAGGTGCAGGTTCATCAGGACCTGTGTTTAAAAAGATCTGAAACACAGGCGTTCTACCATGTGGGGCTAACAGATGCATGAACGAAGATCTTTGAAACTCCACTCCCGATAATTAGATACAGTAAGACAGAAATGTTAAGACTGAAATGTTTTGATTTAGCTGCTGGATGTTGACGAGTTGTTGCGGAATTGTGTTCAAGGAGCCGCAGCAATGCTGAAGGACCGAGTGACAACTGAAAGAACAACACACAGGGTGCAAATGCTTCTACTTCTTCTCGACAAAAAATGTGGACCCAAGTGTAAGTCGCAGCAGTATTCATGACGGAATTATGTCCAATTATTAGTAACTTCATTGCTTTTGGTATGTATGCTGATTAAGTAGACAGTACATTTGACCATTTAAAATTTTCCACAGGTATAACAGAGCCAGTGAAAAAGAGAGTAGCTGGACTGTTAAAGGACAAAGAGGCTACCACCATGGGAACCCTTGCACAGAACTGGAGTAAAGATGCAGCCTCTCTTGAATCAGTCAATAAGGCCGGCACATTAACGTAAGCTTTGCAGTGAAATAAGACATTCTTTCGATAGTATGAATCAATCAATCTACTAGAAATGAGAGACATTTACTTTGAGAATTTGGCCTCAGCTGAAAAGTACCGGATTTCAATCTCTCTTCTCATCTCTCAGATAACACCAGGGAGTGTCATTAAAAGTAATGCAAGCTGTACTGCAATTACACACAGATAATGTACAAAAGGATGCTAATTTTGTTTAATACGTAATTTTAGGAGATCATTGTGGACTTACCTCATTGGTAAAGCCACACCTCTACTTGCGGGACTTGTGGCATACACTGACACAAATTGTAACCTTGATATTATTCACGAAGATAACCCAGAATGGATCCATAGTCTATGGTTGGACATGCTTAATGATTCTGAGGTGACGCCACTGAGATATTCAGACCTGCCAGGTAAAAAAACTTTAGAATTTCAACCTAAATGTCAATCTGTGGCATTGTGCTTATATACCGACTTATATACAATAGCACTTTTTTCACGTGGATTAGGTGTGAAACAGCGAACAGATCTTGCAGAAGTTCCTGTCCAGAATACCGGATACGATAACAATCACATGAAGGGAACACTGCCGTTTTCGTGGCTAATCAAAGAGAAAATTGACGAAATTTTAACGCAGGCATTAACTACCGATGAAGGTGGGTTACATTAAATTAGCAACACACAATAATAAAATTTGAGAACAGTAAAGTTGTCAATACTGGTAAATCAACTCAGAATGTGTGTACACCGATTTTGTACAAAGTCTTTCACATGCATTACATAATGTTTCTCAAAATTCGTATCAATAGGTCCCTTGAAGACTGAAATGAAATGTGCTAGAGTATTTAACGACAGTCCTGTAGGTCGTCTGCTGTTAATAACAAAGAGAACTGGGGCTGGAGATCAACTTGTAGATATGTATGTCAAGGATTTTGTACAGATGGTTTACAAAGTGCATTGTAGAACAGCAGAATTGGAGTACGAGGTTGGTAATTATACTTTCCTGAAACTTGCTATTGATAATTGAGTGACATTTCTGTCACAGTAGCCGCAAAATGTAGGAATGTGTAGGGAAGAAAACATAATGCCAATACAGAAGTATGCCTTATATTTTCTTGCAGTTGGTTGAAAGAGCCATACGTGTTAAATGGACCGAACTGTATGCTGCCCATTCTGCAAGTGAAGATGCAGAACAGATGAAGGTTACACCTGGACTGAGTCTTACAGCTGTCCATATTGCATTTAGTCAAATACAGCAAAGACTAAACGACATGTCAGTATTTTCTCGCACGTGGCAAGAATGTGCTGAGAAAGTTCATGTCTTCCTAACTAAAGAAAAGGAGCATCCTCTTAACACAAATGAGGAAATGGTAAGATGACGTATTTTACTCGTAAAATAATTTCATGTAAATAATTTCAAACGCTTTTTGGCTCATTTGGCATAATTGGCAAAGAGCCTACAGAATCATGAATTGTCCATCGTTATCGTCGTCATTGTCATCTGTGCACAGCTGCCCTGAGCACACACCACTGGTCATAGAGACTTCATATCTTACACACATATGCACCTTTGACCTATCTCAAAGCCTAGCAAAAATTATGTTCCTATGATGATTATTCTCAAATTGGCAGCCATATTTGTTTTTTTCTTTGAACCTTTCTCCTGGAGAGCCAGTTGATGATACAAACTTCATATTTGGCAGCTTTATGCATCTACACACCCTCTTAATTTCCTGTAAAAATTATATTGATCCCACCTATATTTGCAGTTTGGCAGCCATATTTATGTTTTTCATAGGTCACTTATTTGGGATTTGATCTTAGACACTTCATTTGTATTCATGTGATATTGTAACCTATATTGTCTTAGTTTTATGATAATGCCAAATGAGCTCAGGTCCATCTGGACCTATTTTTTCAAAAGATAAAGAGTGAATTGCAATACCCCAACCAAACATCATGTTATAGACTTTGGACGTCATTGCGGTGAAATTGGCATTGGAAGACTTAACTCCAGGTAGAGATATGCTTAACAAACGGGAGGGAAGGAAAGAATGGCTGAAGAAAGTTGATGCATATCAAATAATCATAGACAGAATACTCTCTACCAAGGAAGAACACCATCTCCAAATCGAACCAGTTTATGGATATACATGTCGAAGAGAATTAGAAGAACTGAGGTAAGAGATGCCTTTTTAATAGTAATACTTCTGCAGCACACATAAAATCTCAATAACTTGCATGCTCCCTCTCTCACACTTGCCCTTGTTGGGAATAAAATTGTATATCACGATAGTGACAAAGTAAGATCATCGGAAATTGTTGGTTGATAAGGCAGAAGAAATTCTTTTGTTTACTTTATTTCACAAAAAATACAATGTATTTGCCCAATTTTTTTCATGACATACTTTTTGTTGCAGACCACTATGGAACTGTATTACAGTAATGAAACTATTCATCCAGCACATGTGTCCTCCAGATGAAACTGAACAACTGGCTCATACCTACAAACACATTTCCCCGCTGTGGAAGGTCATTGTGTTGTTATTTTATGCAAATGGGAAAACGTTATTAAATTTCAAATTGTCTGTTACAGTTTCAGCCCAAATTTTTCATTTACTATTTTAATTATTAGCTTTTGGAAGGAAAAGGAAACTTCAAGAAAAAGGCCTCCATGGAAGCAGTTGAAAAATTTTTGAAAGGTTGCTACAAGGCTGCAAAGGGCGTTTTCTTTGGGTAAGACATTAGGGCCCAGTTTGGAACGTACCTTTATTGCATTCTTTATGTTGTGTGTTCAGGAAGTTGTTAGCTGAAGTTCACATGGTTGTTGATATTTGACCTAATGATTGTTTTCTTTAACGCTAACGTTACGTTAGGAGATTACAAGTTAATATGAATATGAGTGGTTTTGGCACAATTTTAATACTCGTTGACATGATCTCAAATGGATGGGTGGTCATTTAAAAAGTACGTAAGCGACAGTTGTTCATCTGGTCCATCTAATGCAGATTTTATCCACCTGTTTGTTTTTGGCTCATTTGGCATATATGCCAAAGAGCCTATAGAATCATGAAGTGTCCGTCGTTGTCAGCAGCGGCAGTGGCGTTGTCTGTGCACAGTCACTCTGAACACACTACTGATCACAGAGACTTCATATCCTATACACATATGCTCCTATGTCCCATCTCAAAGCCTAGCAAATATTATGTTGCTATGACCATTATTCTCAAATTGGCAGCCATATTTGTATTTTTCTTTGAACCTTATTCCTAGACACACAGTTAAAGATACAGACTTTATATTTTGCAGTCAAATGCATCTACATACCCTCTTTATATCCTGTAAAAATTATATTGATACCACTTATACTTCTAGTTTGGCAGCCATATTTGTGCATTTTTCATTGATCACAAATCTCCAATGTGATCAGACACTTTGTATCCTTGTGATATTGTGATCTAAATTGTCTAAGTATTATGATAATGCCAAATGAGCTCAGGTCCATCTGGACCTATTTTTTACTGTAGGACGAGAAAATGTCCGGTGTGTGAGGAAAATACACAGGAGCCTGTCACTTTAAAGTGCGAACACGTGGCTTGCCTGAACTGCTTACAAAACCTTTGGGATGAGGAAGAAGAAAGAAATTGTCCTGTTTGCAAGAAGGCAATCCCCAAAAAGTTCAAGTTAAAATCTTCGGCATCCAAAAAGTACGACTTCTCGTTTAAATATAATGTAACATGTTTTGAATACTTTTTTGCATGAGAAGTATAGGCAGGTATTGAAACCGTTACTTATTAAATTCTGTTAAATGCACGTTACATAAACGTATCAAAATCTTACTGTATGAAAGATCTAGTTTCCTCTTGTGAATTTACAATTAATGCTCACTTCATTTGACTGTAGGGATGTAGATGCACACAACTTATACAAAAAGCGCTGCAATGCTTTCTTCATGGACCTTGTTTCACAACTGTGCTTTGGGGGAGGCATTTCTCCAGAAGCGGATCTAGTGGACCTCCTGATGCAGTATGTGACAAGGCAGAGAGGAAAAAAAGAGGTAGTCAATAAAGATGAACTCGGACGTGTGATTCAAACGAAGAGAATGTCCTTGTTCGATGACCATATTGATGACAGCCCTGTTGTCAGATCTTTGCTCATACAGTTGTTCTTACGATCCAAGTAAGTTGTCTTTTTTCGTGTTAGTATTCAGGATTTGTTTATTGAGTGAAAATTATACTCCACATAATTAAGATAGCCAAGCATGTGTCAGTGTTCAATTAAATTTCACAGTGTGATAATTTCGCTGCCTTTCTGTTAGTTTGGATGAATCAGTCAGAGAACACATTCAGGACTATTTTGATCATTCCCGAGAATACTTCGGCGACACGGATGAGAACGTCATTGAACTGGCTACGCTGTTTGTTCAGTGCCTTGAGGTAAGATCTTTACAATACATAAACCATGTTGTTAGTCATTCCAAGAAAGTTGATTGTTGAAAGACTCCTCTGCGTTCGACTAATGTTATGTTCAGAGCTGCCGTTCTGATGGCTTTAACTATGAATTTTACTTTCTGGTTTTTGGCTCATTTGGCATATATGCCAAAGAGCCTATAGAATCATGATTTGTCTGGCGTTGTTGTTGTCGTTGTTGTCATTGTCATCAGCGTCTGTGCACACTTGCCCTGAGCACACTATTGATCATAGAAACTTCGTATGGTACATACATATGCACCTATATCCCCCATGAATGCCCAGCAAATGTTGTGTTGCTGTGGCCATTATTCTCAAATTGGCAGCCATATTTGTTTTTTTCTTTGATCTGTGCTTCTGGACAGGCATTTGATGGAACAAACTTCACATTTCACAGTCTTATGCACCTATGTACCCTCTTCATTTCTTGTAAAAAGTATATTGATGCTGCTTATATCTTTAGTTTGGCAGCCATATTTGTGTTTTTCACAGATCATATATTGGAGATTTCATCTTAAACACTTTATTTGCATCCATGTGATATTGTGATTTAGA
The DNA here is from genome assembly GCA_038406195.1 of Haplosyllis anthogorgicola. NCBI lineage: Eukaryota > Metazoa > Annelida > Polychaeta > Phyllodocida > Syllidae > Haplosyllis > Haplosyllis anthogorgicola. The sequence goes on from JBCAUI010228305.1 coordinate 11,379, forward strand.
CTGTCTTAGTATTTTGATAATGCCAAATGAGCTCAGGTCCATCTGGACCTATTTTTATTTCTGAATAAAATTAATCAACTCGTACGTTTGTTTAACATTTTAGCGATCTTTCTTGTTTTTCTTGGAGAGAATGGTGGCTCTCTGTACATGTATATTTAGTATCAAAGGCTATTTGTATTCTTCGTGTGGCAAAACCATTTAATCTTTTAATGTAGGATTCTTATCAAACGATGAGCAGCCACGGAAATATCAATGCTGTTAAGGTCATGTGCACGAGACACTTACGTCAGGCTAGACAGGAGCTCTTCGAGGAAGGATTGGATGTGGAGAAGTTAGAAGCAGTAGCAAAGGTAAATCACACTGCAACGGGGTGTAAAACCTTTTTTACCCTACTACTTTGAGTCATCCAAAATCAACAGTAATATTAACGTTTACATGTAAGATACATACGTTAAGCATGTAATATTTACATAATAGACTCGGTTTGGACTCGGCATTGCTGCTGATTGGATGTTTGGTCTTCATGCCGCAGAGCCATCCTGGGCAGTAAATGATGTAGAAACATTGAAAAACCTTTTCCGAGCAGCAGAGGCAGTATGTGATCAAAATGCCGTTCAGTGGCCCAGGTAAATATTATTTCTATTAACCTTACGAGAAATGTCATACTTTTTGGCTCATTTGGCATAAATGCTGAAGAGCCTTTACAATTATAATTTGCCCATGCACTATGATCCCTTAGCACTATGAAAACTTAGGAAAATTATGTCACTGCGACCTGTATTCTTAAATTGGCAGACATATTTCTTTACTTTACTCCCAGACATAGTATTAATGATACAAACTTTATGGTTTATGTACACATGCATTCTTGTAAGTCAACATCAATACTTTTATTTTGGTAGCTATATTTGTTATTTTCAAAATTCTTTCATTTACACGTTTTCTTTCCTTGCATCCGATTATTTAACAAATCGGCATTTACCATTCCAGAATTTATCTGCTGAAACAAATAGTTAGAAATCACGGTCTTGATGCCTTGAAGAAGATAACTGAAGTGCGAAATTTGTCCTGGGTGTTACCAGAGCACATGCGTCAAGCTGATGTAAGCAACTTGTAAACTGTGCTAATTCGTCATTGTGTTAATTTAAGATAACTTTGCTTACTTTCCAAAAAATCTTATATTTGGGATCAGATAGGAAATATTTTAATTCTGTTGTTAGGAACCGGACAGACTAGTTGTGTTGGGAAGAACATACAAGAACATCAGAGATGCCTTTTCAGAAGTGTATCTTGAGGGTGCCACAGAAAGTCTTGTCAAAGCAATAGAGGTTGCTTGTAACAACAAGAATCAAGTCAAATCGGGACAACGAGATTTGCTAATGGCCTTATTCAAAGAGGTAACAAGAAAAATAGGAGGTGACCACCAACCTCCACCAGATGTGAGTAAATATTTTAGATACCCCGTAAATGTCCAAAATATGGGTCATACCCCACCCCATTTTTAGCTGCTGTGCAGAAATGTTTGCAGTCAGTGTTTATGTACTTTAATCTAGCCTCACTCAAACGTTTTGTAATTGACACATATGTGGTTTCATCCATATTACTAATATTAAGAAAGTTCAGAATCCCTCATTCTGATAATAAGCCCTTGGAATCAAATGATTTGAAGTCGTAAGATTGGATTTTTCACGAGCGACAAGTGTTTCTAAATATCGTGTATGCCTGAAATTAGGTCTTCGTACACTGCACATTATTTTGGACACTTACGATAATATTGCCCTGGTAATTGTGAAATTAGAGTAACACGTCACTAATTTTACATTGAACTTTGTATTGTTATAAACCTGAAGCTACATGTACATGTCTATTGCCATTACTTACAGATTCTGCAACAGATCGGTACATTGCTTCAGAAAGTGGGGGCAGAACAGAAGGTAAGAATAATCAGAATGCACAGAGGATTTGTTATTTCCATGGAGAATCCGTCTGAACTTGCTCGTCATAATTAAACAAAATCTTCGAGTATAATGATGAATAGCTTTTGATTTGGTGTACATGTGGCAATAACAACAGCGAATGCATGTCTACGTTTAGTATTCGTATTAATACTTCTACCTGCAGGCCATTGCGGAGGCTATGTTAACAAACAGACTTGGGCGAGCATGCAGACAACTGACTGCTAATGGTGGCATTGCTGTTAATACCACCCTACAAGAAGTGCTTGTGCATTACAGCGTTGTACTGAGATGTTCCGACAGTACACCCGTCATTCAGCCATTTTGGCAAATGATTCGCCAAACAAATCAAATGCAGGTACATATAACTAAAAGTTAAAAACGAAACAGTGGCATGACGAGAGATTTAAGATTGCCTTTCCTTGTTTAATGTTTGGTCACTGATGTCAGATCTTTTTTGTTCAGGCTGCCTATTTGCCAACAATGCCTCAAGATGAACTGACGGAAGTACGAGAAGCACTTCTAGGAGCTCGAGGGAACAATCGAAATGATGCAAATCCTTTCATGTGGGGTAAATATTTTTCATGTTGTGGCATTTTTAACTTCATTTATATTTCCATAATTTATCACACGCATGTATTGGTAGGCCGTTGTGAGTACATGTATACCTCATCTAAAATCTTTCAGAATGCCCGAATGGACATCCGTACGTCATTGGAGATGTGAGTATATTGACAGAATAAAATGAGAATATTAGTTACAAATGAGGAATGTGTAATTAATTTCACATTGATTGAAGAATGTAAAATTAAAAGTTTACAAGAACGAATCGTGAATCGGACGAATGAAGTACTCCTAGATTTTACAATAAAGGGAAAATTCTCGGACATCTCTTATCTGCTTTTGTACTTGGTAGTGTGGCAGACCAGTTGTACAACATCGTTGTTTAACATGTGGAGCAGCAATAGGTGGAATTGGTTACACACCGGCAGCTGGCAACAAGCATGCAAGACAGTATGTATTTTGTTGTAATAACCCAGATTAAGAAAACCCTCTGCTTCTCTTGTAGTGTGGGAGACCTGCTGTTTTGTATCACTGCATCACATGTGGAGTAGCAATTGGTGGTCAAAATCATACACCAGCACAGGGAAATAGGCACGCTAGGACGTACGTTAATTGGTTCATGGGGCTTTTAATTGTACAGCACACCTGAAAAATGGAATTAGTGTTGCTAATGAGAATGGTGAAAGTTACATTAATCACAACTTTTAATGGATTGCCCGAGCTCTAATGCTTGCATGTAAAATGCACTTTCGTTTTGAAACCCACAAAGATATTTATGTGTGTAAAACCTGTTTTGAGTGGTACCTTTTTGTACGGCAAACCTGCCTTCTACGGCAGTGTCAATACAAAATGAATTCGTAATATTCATGCTTATTTTGCTAATTTTGTACGGCATACCTGCCTTTTATGACGATTTAGTTACAACAAATTAGGGTGCAGCTCAGAACAGTACTGATATGAGGGTGAAGTGTCACTGTAGAGCGTTGCATGTATTTATATATTGTAGAACTTTGTTTTAGACATGACATTACACAAAATGGGCATATACTTGGCGATGCAACCCAGCTGAATGATACCCCTTTACCCGAAAGAGAGCTTTCTGCCTCTGAAACGGCTCTTGTTAGATTTCTTCTGCATGCTGCAATGTTCTTGGCAGCCAATGAAAATCCACAGGTAACCTTTTCTTTTTAGCTACTTGCGTTAAGCAAGATGATCGAGGGAATTTGTCTTCGGGGGAAAAAACCAGAAAACGAACTCTGAAGCCAGAGAAGGTTTTCCTACACTCCAAAAAATATTTTTTAAAACTGAAACGGATAAACAGACAGACAGGCATAATCGTAAACATTATCAGGCTGCAGCATATACAAGTGTTTATACCATTTTGTTGCACACAGGTTGTCCAAGCTATTATTAAGTCACCTGCAAATCTGCCGGTGGACCAGGTTCCAGATTTCCTGTGGAACCACATAACGAGAGACTTGAAAATGATCCAGCGAGCACTGGGACGCAGTCCGGATGATGTCATTACACTTCTGCACGTCATAATTACTGCTCTTCTCACAAATCAAAGTAATCACTTGTGTTATGGCATTTTAGTCAAGTTCAGTGGAAATTTTTGCTTGTGTAGACGAATTTAAAGAAACTGATTCCTGTCCATCGTGACTCCATGAACAAACATTTTTTGTACATAATAATAATGTTAAAACGTGTGCTGCATTTTACTTATTGCCATATTGTTAAATACGAAGTTTATTGTTATCCAGGAAACTTGAGAGTGAATGGTGGGCTGCAAGATAAAAAGAAACGGATGGAGTGGGAATCTAGTTTTGCCAAAGAGTTTTTGAGACCCATTTTACAGGTGTGATATTTAGTATTATTTGAATTATTTTTTTTCTTTTTGGTTTTGTTTCATTAATTAAACATGTTTTGAACGTAAATTAATTCTTTATTTTGCAGAGTCTTCCTACTCATTTGCAAGAAGCAAATAATGCCGTGGCAAATGACGATAAATTAGGTAAGTTAATTTACTCATACAAAAAGGGTGAAATAATCACATAAAATATGAAATAGTTCAGGGTACTGAAATTGGTATAAAACATTATTTAGGTCACAGTTGGTTTCATTTCACTTGACCAATTGAAGTGTAGTAACTAAATGTGTATGTACCTTGTATGTTTACAGGGGATAGTCTTCTCATGAGACTGGTATACGAGACTACATCGCCAGAACAGGAAGTAAACTTGGAACACACGGAAAACGCATTGCAACTGTGGAGGTATCGGAAGGCTATCGATCTTGCTAGTGTGAGAGAACATCTGGGTCAAGGCACTGAGGGCAACAAATATGAACTATTGCAACTTTTCATGAAAAAGGTATGCATTTCAGTGTGGACTAATTGGAATAGATGAAATTGTTTCTAATTCAGTTGATGTGATACAACAGTTACGGGTTTTTGGCTCATTTGGCATAAATGCCAAAGAGCCTACAGAATCGTGAATTGTCCGTCGTTGTCGTTGACGTTGTCATCGTGATCTGTGTACAGTTACCCTGAGCACACTGTTGATCATAGAGACTTCATATTTTGTACACATATGCACATATGTCCTCCCTCCATGC
>JBCAUI010228416.1:0-16513 GCA_038406195.1 Haplosyllis anthogorgicola
GGCTAGTACCGGTTACGTGTGTCAATTCCTTGATTTATTACATGTTTACGTCGAGAAGCTCAACGTGGGTTACGACACTTTGCTCCCGGTAGAGAACTCCATCCACCTTCACTCTTACCTGTACAAATGAGTGTTTTTACCAATCCAGCCGCCTGGACTGTCACTACAACCCGGGACTAGAAGCCGGACTAAAGTTTGTTTCTTTTTGTCAAAACATTTTCATGGGTCTTGCGGGAAATGTACAAGATATAAACAAACATCACCAGTCGATATAAGTAACTAGTCTTTCACACACATTTATCGTTTATGTACAATGGAAAAAAGTATCACCCTCAGAAGGTGACAAAGAACATAATTTAGTAAACAGGATCATAACTGATTCCAATCATAATATGCCCCAATTTTTTGTGACCTTCCTATTATTTTTCTTATTTTTTGTTTAAAATATGTCACAGATAAGATATTCAATGTATTATGTACAATGAAAAAACACTTTCTTTGTTAAAAGAAAAGAATTAAAACAAAATCAAGTCTCATGCACAATATCAACTGAACCTCATAATTGGTAATAAAAATAGATCCAGGTATACTGTGCTTTTCTATGTAAAGTATTAACGTGCATCTACAAAGTTACTTTATCGTGCAAAACCTTGTTTAAAATACGTTCTAAAAGCCTTCAAATTTACAAAAATGTTTGTATATAATTGTTATGTACTGCAAGTTATCCAAAATTATTGAAACTGTTCTTGCCGACTGTAAGTCAGTTTTGTGAGGCTATTTTTTCTGTACAGTTTGGGCTGTAGTGCCACACATGCGCACTACATTCAATACGAGATAGCAAACATTTTTGGTGTCACTGGTACTCCCGTTTTGCACTTTTACTGCTAAAAAATGTGAAACGTTGGATCTGAAAGAAATTCCTATCACTGTAAGGAATGTTCCTAAAATGTGAACACCAATACTAAAATACTTTTTATTTTATTCTATTTTTGCTGTTTTTGTTTGTTTGTTGCCTTTTTTGTGAATATTGTTGTGGAAAGTGTGTGGCGGCATTCGAACCACTGCAGTCTCTGCCAAATAAGATAGGGCAATCACTTCAACTTGCATTTTTTATAATAATTTGGGCAGCATACGATAATCGCTTTTTTCTAAATTAAAGAGCAACTACTGCATGCCAACTACAACTAGTTGTACGAACTACAACTACCTTTCTTGGGCTTTTTCTTTGTTGCTGATGAAGATAAGATTAAGATACATGTACAGCAAATGCAGTTAATGTCACACAAAATACAAGTGTGTTAATCCTTATTCGTAATAGTTATAGGCAATGTAAGCAGGTTGCATGTTGAACTGGACAGGACAAGTTTAAGAACATGTCTGGTTTTTTAAAGGAAAAATTTGTGAAAGAAATTTGGCCTTTTAGACAAGTGAAATTCATAGGATGATAATAAATGTCTTACTGCATAAAATATTTTTGTGAAGTTAATTAACAGTATTTAAATCCTATACATTGACGAAAAGTTAAAATTAGAGCCTTGTAAATCACAAGCATTAAAACCCCATTGAGTATGTGTATTCAGGTACAAGTGATTTCCTGTTGACTGAGCCTTGCAAACTAACCACTAGGCTCCATCACAACAGTGTAAGACCTTGGTGAAAAGGACTGGAAGATCAGACGGTGTTAATTGGCCAGTTGAGTTAACGAGTTAATGTTTGTAAAGATTGTAAATGACCTGTTTACCCAACTTAAACCATTATTATATCAACCCTCTCAAGCAAACGTTACTCACTTCTTGGTGGCGGGTACTGTGAATCATATCTGGGTTCTTGAGGTCCGTACCCTGGTTCCTGTGCCCTTATGGTGACCTGTTCCTGTGCTTTCGGATCCTGTGCACTTCCTGTCTGAGAGGTTCCTGTTTAAGTAAAGAAAAAAGGTCTGTAATACCATCCTGCATAACATTAGAAGGTTGGCACAAGGCTAATTTGCTGACTGAGCACGGACTAGGTTTTAACATAGGTAATGCAGCCAACTACAGATAAAGGTAAAAGTCATTCATTTGATAGCGCACCCTAGACTCGTAGCTACAAGTTTCAGAGGTGCTTTACACTACCTCCCAAAAGGCATCTCACCCAACCTTGGTGTGAGCCATCACCTTTAGGTGATGTCAACTGGGGCAGCCTACATCCCATTTAGGGCTGCCATACTTGAACCTCTTGTACAAACTTCCACTGGTACCAATTTTACACCTTGGTGTGGTGAGGCTGTGATTTACTGAGATTTGCTCAACATCTCTACTGACAGACCGGGGTCAGATTTGGATTGCTTGCTTCCAAGTGGTTCTCTTTCTCCATTTCGCCTCAGTGGCTCACAGATGTACAAACTATGCAGGTAAAATGGCCCACCCAGCTAACTTTCAGTCAGTAATAACAATATCACAATTTTGTACCTTGGGAAGGGCTGAGCACAAATTGTTGGCATGCATAGTTTACAAGGTATGCAGAAAATTCGCATTACATGACCTACACAGTCAGCAAGAAATGCTAGCAATACCTTCAGATTTACTTGGCTTCTGCTGAAGGAATGTTGTATAATACAGTTATGGAAATAGACCTCAGTCAAAAAACCGGAAATCACCATATTTTACTAATTTTACAAAGAAAAATAACCAAAAGTAAAACAAATGAGCACGGATGAAAAACCGGAGAAGAGTATTCTGATTACATAAAAACCGGAATTGCGGCTAAAACCGGAAGATTTTTTATGTCTGATAATACCTGCTACGGAGCCACGTCCTGCGATGGAGTTGCGTCCTGAGCTCTCCTGCTCGTCTGGGTACGCCGTGGCCAGCTGGCGCATGTCGTCCGTACCCCCCCTGGTGGTGTCAGTGTGCTGCTCCTCCAGCGCTCTCTTCAGGCGTGACGGGCGCTTCGTCCTCGGGCGCGTCTTGCGGAACATGAACATGAGCAGGAAGTTCACCGGGAACACGATCAGGTTCGCGATCACTCCCACGTAAATCTGCAAGCACGCAAACATGAGGTTATCTGAGGGCAGACCACATACCAGTTATAAACAGTGGATTTTAGTGGCCTTAAGGAAAACTCTTTCCGCACGGAATCTGTTAGTATATACAGTTAATTTATACCAATTACTGGGCATTTATAATAAAGTTAATTCGTTCCTGATATACCAGTTATCAGTTATCTACAGCGGCTTGTTAATCATGCTTAGCAAGAATAGTATGCAGGCTGATGCATTTTCTACCGGACAAACTAGTGTTAGAAGCGTATTTAATTTTATACACATTGACAAAAAAAATCAATGCAACATTTTAATGGAATAATACAAGATTTGTTTCACTTCTGGTAAACATTTTGAAATAAAAACCTGAATTTTTTCAGATTTTCAATTGGAGATTTGGTCTCAATATTTGAAATTGGCCAGTCCAACATAATCAGAAATTGTCCGTCGGACCTGCAAATAGTCGCACATTGAAGAATCTATCAAGTTTATGACAATGTAACCTCTTCCAGACTGAGTGCGAATGGTCCCATTGTGAGGCTGTTGGAGCTGTTTACTCACCTGCTCCAGACTGAGTGCAAATTGTCCCATGGTGAGGCTGTTGGAGCTATTTACTCACCTGCTCCAGACTGAGCGCGAACGGCCCCATTGTGAGGCTGTTGGAGCTGTTTACTCACCTGCTCCAGACTGAGTGTGAACGGCCCCATTGTGAGGCTGTTGGAGCTATTTACTCACCTGCTCCAGACTGAGTGCGAATTGTCCCATTGTGAGGCTGTTGGAGCTATTTACTCACCTGCTCCAGACTGAGTGTGAATGGTCCTGTGGTGAGGCCGTTGGAGCTATTTACTCACCTGCTCCAGACTGAGTGTGAATTGTCCCATTGTGAGGCTGTTGGAGCTATTTACTCAACTGCTCCAGACTGAGTGTGAATGGTCCCATGGTGAGGCTGTTGGAGCTATTTACTCACCTGCTCCAGACTGAGCGCAAACGTCCCATGGTGAGGCTGTTGGAACTGTTTACTCACCTGCTCCAGACTGAGTGCAAACGTCCCATGGTGAGGCTGTTGGAGCTATTTACTCACCTGCTCCAGACTGAGCGCGAACGGTCCCATGGTGAGGCTGTTGGAGCTGTCGCCCTGCGGGACCCTCTCGTAGAACATGGCGTCGGCGAGCATGGTGGTGTAGAGGAGGCACAGGCAGCAAGCCACACGCTGCACACGGGTGAACCTGAACAATGACCAGTAAACTCGGAATTACTCATTAGCTGAACCATTTGTGCGGAACACTCAGAAATGTACTTTGCGGAAGTGGGGTGCACGTGCCTCCGAGTTAATTTTTGAGGTGCGCCTTGTTTCAGAATACCTGTGACTGATCAAACTGTGTGATAGAGCTTCTCACTGGTAAATATATTGCAATAATGTCAGAATTAAAACATGAAAATATATGGCATGAAATATATATTTTGTAATCATCCCTTCTTTATTCTTCAAACCTACAATCACATGTTAACTGACTTCTCCCTGATCAATCTGTCATTTCAATGCCTATTCAATCTGTCATTTTCCCTGACCATAAAGAATATTTGAAGGGCATGTACAACCATATTTTCCACATAGCTAAGACAATAATTCAGATGTTATAAACAAATTTTGATAGCTTTATTTTATTAAATTTATTACATCTTCTAAATTCAGAATTATTTCATGGGGACATGGTAGCATGAAACATTTTCACATTTAATGGCAGTAAAACCCTTGGCATTAAATTTGCTATATGTGTAGTTTTCATACTTTGCAAGTCCATACATGTGTGTACTATTGTCAGAAACTGTAGCATGAAGAAGAAAGGATCAAAGTGTTAAGAAATTATTGTGAGCAGAGTGAGGCTAAAAAAAATTCAGTCATAAGATGTCAAGAATGAGAAGTAATTATCATTGCCAGACCAAAATTCCCTGACTTTTCCCTGACCTTGATCAAAAACTCAGAATTCCCTGACTGAGAACCAAATTCCACGACTTTTCCCTGACCTGGAGAAAATTATTTTTCCCTGACTTTTCCCTGACCGGTGGCAATCCTGTATCAGTTTCTACCACGCGTGTATGCTTAGACTGGGATTATTCCAACAAATTCACAATAAATTATGACAAACACCATTTTTTACACATATCCATGGACTCTACAGGTGATGGCACAGTGGGTTTTTCATCAGAAACTTATTCTTTTATGGCAGCCGTACTAATAGAAAGTTAGCAATACGACACCTACCGGCTCTGAGGCGGGCGCGCCACCACGGAGAACCACAGGTGTCCGTCGCTCAGGTTCTTACGGGTCGAGGCGCGGAACAGGTGTCCGAACTCTACCATCTGCTCAGGGCCGGCCACCGCGATCAGCCGGTCAACCTGTAAGTAAAAGTTACAGTATTGAGATAGGGGTAAGTGTGTTGGGGTGAGGGTTAGGTGTTACATGTGGCATAATTCTGGGTAGGAGCTTGGAACAACTGTTCAAATTCTACCATCTGTTCTGGGCCCACCACCGTGATTAGCCGGTTAAACTGTAACGAAAGATCATGATCAAAGTATTATCTAGCAATAGGTGGCTGAGGTGCGGGCTAGGGGCAGGTGTGGGGTTATGGGTTGAAGCATGGAAAAGGTGTCTAAACTCGACCATCCTTCCAGGACCTGAAGCTGCAATTACGTGGTAAGCCAGAAACGCAAGACCTGAAGCGTTGGTAGGTACTAAGAGCAAGTAAAAAAACACCAGAAAAGCCATTTATGGCCACGAAAACGTCCTGTACATATTTGGTCTAGTTAATGTCCTATTTAGAATTCTACATTCTCACCATTCCGTCGTCATGTTCCACGGCGAGCCAGCGGTTACAGAGGAAGTAGTACTTCTTGCGGGTCAGCACGTCATGGATCACGATGTACTTGAGGTACCATGACGCGCCGTTCCCCTTGCCGGAGTTATCATGCCACACACGCAGATAGTGCAGGTTACCCAGCGGCCTGCAAAAGGTCATGGTTATGATTATTACCAGGTCAAACCTCCAGCGTCGCCAAGGGATTCCCAAATTCAAAACATCGAATGTAATCTGCCCACATAGTAATTTTCTAATGAGATATTGTTCTCGGCACAAAATCATTGAGAGCACCATCTTATAAACCAAGAATTGCTCTAGCTGGGAAGACATGCAGCAGAAACACTGAAACTATGTTGGACCGCTTTCTTTTACACTATAGCATATTACAAGACATCTTTTTCTTTTTCTTTTCCACCGCAAATGATGGTTCCGAGATTGTAAATGAGAGGTATCCCTGTGTTTAGTACCTTGGTGTGGTCATGAGGAAGGCATCCACCGCACCACGCTCGAGACTCTTGCGCTTCTTGTCCTTCAGAACCCGAGTGTCTGTCTCGTCGTGTTCTCCCGACAGGATCATGTACACCTGTGAAAAGTACAAAATTAAAGGGTTAGCACAAGTCTGATATGCTGACTGTGTGCACTTCTTGTACCTAAGTACATGTGTGTCCTCTCTCATGTCGGTCTCCCAACAGGCTCATGTAAACTTTCTGAAAGATCGGGAAGCAAATCAAATAAAAAACATAAAAAACAGCAAATATAGTTATAAACTAAAGGAATTACGAAATATGACCTTCAAGTGACCCACGTTTGACCGTGACGTCATTTTTGATCAGATGAAACTGGCAGCTAACGGTAAACTCTTGTGATTTTAGTTGCTGTGAAGTTGTCTCACTGATCTTCATAGACTTATTGACATCAGAACACTTAAAAACACTTATTGAGAGCATTTGTGTAAATTTACGAGTTTAAGCTTAACCGTCAGAGCCTAGCGGTACTTACGTTCGACGTTGTGCCTGCGTTACGCCGCATGCCTGTGAAGACGGCCACCTCGTACACGTACTTATCCTCAGGGTCGTTATCAGCCAACGGTGCAACTCCAATCTACAAGTGGAATTAGTTGTAATTACTTATAACTACAATTCATTCGATGCACATAGATATAGACTTAAAAAAATTGGTCCGTAACATCCGGCTCATGGTAATCATATCTTGCAACTGATGTCACAGTAATGAATGTGTGGGGATGTTAAGCAAAACGCGATGTTACAGACCAAATTATTTTAAACCTGTCTTGCACTCGATGACTGTGAGCAGGAAGACAATGAGGATAACGATCTCAACAGCATGGTGCACGCATACACAGAGGCACACGCACAAGTCGTACCTTCTCCACATCCTTCGTGTCTTTGCGGCGCGCCCACACCACAGCCAGCAGGAACACAACTAGGATGACGATCTCCGTCACGTAGAGTGTTGGGTTCTTCATGAAGTCCAGGTTCGCGAACACGAAGGCGAAGTCGATGCTGTTGGGTTGAACGGCGAACCCACCGCTGAAGAGCGTCGTGTGGTTACACACACAGCGTATCATCTGCGGGCTCGAGTCATGTGTCGGCTGAAATACACACACGGTGAAAAATCAGTAATTGTGATTTTGGTTGCCATTTAAGAAGCATCTTCTTCTTGTTCATACAGGAAGAATTAAATTAAATTACGAAGCCCGTATACCTAATTTCCTCTAATTATGGCACCTGGTGCCAAGTTAAATTTTATTCTGGGGGCTTAGGGGGACGGGCTTCAATTAACACTAGCTCTGAAGACAAACTCTTGCATTTTCATTACAGCCAAGAAAACTTAAAAAATTGGAGGATGCAACAATTAGAGTGGGCACCACAATTAAAGGAAATACGCCGAGTTGTTTTACATAGAAATGCGCAAACAACAGTTACATTTGCCCAAGTTATTAGGCAAGTAAATCACCTTAATATTATCCTAGCAGCCTCAGAGCTACAATAGTGGGGATACTTCATACTACGCTAGAATACATACAAAGCGTTAATTGTAGACCTGCATGTTACCACACAGACAGACAGACAGACAGACAGACAGACAGACAGACAGACAGACAGACAGACAGACGGACGGACGGACGGACGGACAGACAGACAAACGGACGGACAGATAAGCGGACAGACAGACGGACAGGACTACGTACGAAGCAGCCGTCGTTGACCCTCCACTCGGTGTCTCCACGCTCTGGGTTGGTGGACGTGCAGTACGTTATGACCGTTCTGATCGTAAACTGGTTGTTCGTCATGTCCCGTCCTATAGAGGTGTAAACCAAAACTCATTTTGTGATTCAAATATTCAGTCTTTTGATTCGATAGCACGAATCTTTGAAATTTGGAGTACTATTGAAGCTTTCTGAATGGCCATAAATGACGTCAGAATAAACTAGCGAAGCGTTGTGAATGAGTGGTCAGGCAAGGCTGGTTATCTCCAAAAGCATCGAATCAAAAGTAGAATGCGTGGGGTGTCTTTGACAGTGGTAGATCCAGAATTTTTCAAAGAAAGTGGTGACAAATTAGTCGTACCTTTTTCCGGACAGAGGTTCGGATCGGCCACGTACTCTGCACGCTCTGAGGCATATATCTCCGCGATACCAATGATGACCTTGCCGAGAGGGTTCGTCAAGTTGCGTGGCGAGATGTAGATAGTGTAGTTATCTGTAAAACAAATTTTACGTAGGAAGTTTGCATGCTCCCGCACTGAAGCGGCAACGTTGTGTAAGGTATGTACATTTTAAACAGTACCACTTACCCGACTGTGAACAGTTAGCAATGAATTAGAATGACTAATTATGTATTTTTGGTTGTTTTGTTTTGTTTTGCATGAGCACAGCCAGCTTCAGATAACATGATACATGTTGACATTCTGCTGCTGGTACTCAAGTGACTACTCACGGGATACCTATTGTTTGGGATGTACACTATGCAGCATGCAGTATCATGCATGTATGTGCGTGCAATGCGTCTTAAGGAATCTTTCCATAACTATTCCAAAATTTAACATTTGAGTTTTATGGAAACCGTACTGACTTCAAGCTACCCGTTTAATGTCAACTTTATTGCGTAAGAGGAATACTGAGATCACCAAATTCCCCTCAGCAGTAAATATAACGCCTTTGAGTAACTCAGCAGCATTACAGTTGCCGCTTCAGGAATCCACTGATTTCATGTAATGTATTTCCTTGGTTTCAATTACAGTTTTTACATGCAACTATTTAAACTTACACGTACAGATAAGGGAAAACGGGAAGGTTGACTTCGCTATTTTCAAGAGGCACAATATCAACAATAATGACTATACGTACTGCTATTTGCCTTCAGCGGCAGGACGAACCTGAGCTCCGGGTCGACGTACTCACAGGGCTGCGTGGGGTTGTGGGTACAGTTCGGGTACTCTCCGTCTATGTTAACCACGACAAGATACGACACATCCCCCGCCAACATGCCAGGGTTCAGGTCCACGCTCATCGCCATGTTCTCGTAGAAGGCACTCTCCTGGGTGTTGGGGCGCGCCGTCTCGAACGAGTAGAAGAAGAAACATACTGACGTCTTATTGGGCATGATGGCCGTGGTCGCGTTGAGTTCCACCTGATGCATGGTTTTGAAAAAAAAAATCCATAAAATTAGCTTAGCTTAGTTATTTTTGGTATATCCCCAGTTTTGCACGTTGGCTTCAGCTGCAGTCTACAATCTTTATTTTTAACTTTCCTTCAGACATCTCAGTCAACCTTGTTGTGAGCCATCGCCTTGAGGTGATTACAGCAGGGGAAACCTAAATCGCAAGGTGTCCTCTCAAAATGGTGGCCGCTCAAAGGTAATCCACTGTATTAATCATATCGCTTTCGGAAAGTCTGTTTGGCCTTTTTAATTGTTTGGATTACATTTCCCGCCGCACTAAAAAAATCAGATGGCTTCTGAAATGCATTGTGCACGGCGAAAAACGATCTGTCACATGTCAACGGAGAAAAACCTTACATTTATTGAGATTTGCAAACAGTTTGGCTTTTATGGGCCAATTTCAATGTTATTTTTTTCCTGATCGCCGCACTTTCAAAATCCCGGGCATGCAATGTAATCCAAATGATTAAAAATAAGTACAAAGAAATCGTATCAGAACTTTAACACAGTACCGAATGGAAGTTCCCTTATAGACCCTTATATACACAATTGATACGATTTCTATGTAATGGCCTAAGAAGTTTTACATGGTGGATGTTGTTGGCCTCGTCCGCCGGGATGGTGATGGTGAAGTCGTCTTTGAGCGACACGTCCACCAAGTTCCCGTTCTCGTCTTCTATAGCGAAGCTCAGGAACACGATCCCACTTCCGGTCGGAGTGGAGTTCGGCAGAGTGACGTCATTCTGGGGCACGTAAACAGCCTGCAAAATATCAGCACAAACGTCACGTAAAAGGTTCCTTTAAACAAAGGTATACAAAACATCCCAACGCTTGCTACATGAAGCTCACAGCTGCTATTTGACTTAAGCTCACAGCTGTTTATTTGACTTAATATAGCGCTATTTTTCACGAATATTCGTAGCAAATACACTTCACAATAATATAAGACATTTTTACGTACTATGCCATGCCAGTTTGGCTTGCACTTACAATTACATTACATACAGGTACAATTAGAATTAACGCGGCAGAAACTTTAAATTAACAGTCATATGATAACTTGAAAAGGTGTGTCTTTAGCTGCTACAGCTGAGGTAATTTGTGTACATGTCTGTTTAGTTATGGGCTTTTGAGTTATGTAAACTAAATAAATGGTTAGCACAAGGTCAACACGCTGACTGTTGTGAGCACGGACTTAGGGTATATGCACTAGGTTTTAATACAGCCACTGAAGCTAGCCACTAGGTTATAAGCAGAGTTGCAATTAACAAACCAATAAGAAAGAATGCCTCGCAATTAAAGCCCACAGCATGCAACAGTATTTTAGTAATGGATCTTTTTTCATCTTGACAAGACAATAAAAACTTTCTGCTGTTTTGTGTCTTGTTGACAGCATGTTTTCATACACTTATCGCCCATCCGTTATCGCAACACTCAAACTTTAAGAAATTGAAGCATTAAGTGTAGCGTTATGTTAGATTATTACCTAACGTCACCAGATCAGCGTTAGGTAATAATCCAACATAATGCTTAACGCTTTTTAACACATCTTAATGCAACATGAACAACTGTACCCTCCCTAAGTTTATGAAAATGTGCTGTGAGTCATTCCTGATTTTTCGGAGCGGGGTGAACACACGTACCTTGACGGCAACAATGGAATCATTGGTACAGTCGGTTGTATCCAAGACGTCACAGAAGTTCTGACCGGCGGAGATGCTGAGCAACGGTTCGGTGTGCCCTGCTATGGTGATCCTAAAATTGTCGCATATCAAAACACGTGTAAAGTAGTGTTTGCACCGAATGGGATTTTTCCACAACCGGTTACCGGTTTCTCTTTCAAACGGTACAACTGGTTTTAATTGGTTTTCTATAATTACGTTACATTTCCTACTGTCTGTACATTGCATTTGTTTAAAGCGAACAAATTGTGAGGAGGATTTCATGACTTTTGAATGTCTAAGACTTTTTAGGCTTTGCAATGTAGAGATTTGACCAACATTTAGTAGTAGTTGTAGATTTTATAATTTTTTTGCAAAGAAAATTTTATATCATTTTCCCCAATGAAAACCAAATACAAATATTTGAATTCTTTATTTTGATATTCGGTTGTGATTAAAAGTTTTAAACAAAACCAAATGCGAATGCGAATCCGAATACCGAATTTCTAGTATAAAGCATCCCTTATAACATTGACAAAACACTATAATAACAGTTCCATTGAATGGAATCAGAGGCAAATCGATTAGAATTTTTTCAACAATTCAACAATTCATGCTTTGCCTCAGTGCTTGCCTAAGTAGGAAGACTTATCAGCCACTAGTTAGAGAGGGGTAAGCCAGAGAGAGCACAAGCTAAATGGTAACATTGGATTAAGGCCGGACAGCCAACAGCCAGATTAGTGTTTTATGACTTACTTACACAGGGACCTAATTTTGGGGCCACTGGTACCCCTGTTTAACTATGACATATTCTTACTCGAGCCCGTCACCATAACTGGCGATGTCTGTTTTCTGCATGAAGGCAGTCACCCCAGACACCGTCACCTCCAGGGGCACCTCCCCCTCCACCACCTTTTCCGCGGCGAGGCCCATCAGCAGGGTCACCAGGCTGTCTACCTTCTGTATAGCTGCCGCAGCCTGAAATGTCGAAATTAAAGGGTTAATGCAAGGTGAGTATGCTGACTGAGCAGAGATCTATCCACGGCAAGGCCCATCAACAGCTTCTACCTTTTGTACAGCCTAAGCAAAAACCAACTTAAACGGTTCGTGCGAGATTAACATGTTGACTGTTATAACTGCTCAAAGAGAACCAGAAATGCCACAGTGTGCACCAGAGTCATGCCATGTATGCATTTATATTCGAAACGACATTGCTTACATGACTTACAGTCAGCAATAAATGTGACAATATGTACTCTTCATCACATATATTGCGGTAAGTTAGACTTGGGGTGTTTAGCAGGAGGTTACCTTGTTTTATTTAATTGTTTGGATTACATTTCCCGCCACACTTCGAAATCAGGATTTCAAAAAAAAACCCAAAAAAACCTCAAATGTCAGCTGAAACATGTTGCACAGGGTAAAATACAATTGTCACAGACATGATCCGTTGGCGATCAATTGGGAAAAATCTTTGTTTTGTTAATATTTATAAACGGGTTAGCTTTTTAGGGGTCAAGATAAATTTTTATTTTCATTTTTCTTCGATCGCCGCACTTTGAAAATCCTGCCAGTGCAATGTAATCTAAATGATTAAAAAAGGCCTTATCTGCGACGATACTTGGTCGCCAACGGAAAGAAAGAAATTTCTCAAGGTTTTCCACACACATCATGACATAAAAAGTGACGTTTTCATGTGATTGGGGATGTTTAGCTGTAGGTTAGGTGGTGCATGACGCGGTCCAAAAGGGAGTTTTAGCTTCAGGTAATGTGGTGCGTGACATGGTCATAAAACCCACGTTTTGTCTAAAGTTTTTGATGATGTTTTAGAAATACACTGTCACTTTACCTTACATTTTTGGTACTAGAGATACGAAGTTACAATACAAATTTTATATGCTCATAATGTAGAGAATTAACTGCATCATTATATATCACTTTTAAAGGCTTTCTTATTAAATTTCCTTTTGAAATTGATAAGGTAACTTAAAACTTGCACTGTTTTCAGGTTCTGCCTGATGTGGAAACCTGCTAAAAACCACGTTTCACGTCACGTCAGGCGCCACGTTACCTGAAGCTAAACGTCCCTAAAAACTCAGGTTTTGTCTTAAGTTTTGGATCAATTTTCAGACATACACTGTCACTTTAACTCATGTTTTTGTATTGTAAGTGTAAACTTACATGACAAATGTTGACATGGTAATAATGTACCAGTTTTGAAAACATTTTATTCAAATTTCTAGTGAAAATAATCAGGTAACTCAAAACCTGAAAATTTGCATTTTCAGGTTTTGCCTGACGTGAAAACCTGCTAAACCACGTTTCAGGTCACGTCATGCACCACGTTACCTGATGCTAAACGTCCCTAATTACTCGTGTTTGGACCTGAGCTTTGGGTGACGTGAAGCTAAACGTCCAAACATGATCTAAAACGTGACACAAAACTTGTCATACGTCACGTAACGTATTGTTGAACCTCCCTATGATTGTACAGTAACAAATGACGAAGCTTCGATGATTATAACTTAACATCGATGATCGCGATTTTTCACAGTATCGGTCGATTCATCAACTATCTGAATAATCGTAAGAGTCCCTGGTGCGAACCCACCTGTTTCTGGTTGTCCATGACGGCCACCTCTCCCTGCAATCCCTCGTTATTCGCCATGCCGCTCTGATCAGGTGAAAACTCTACAATACGTTATACGTGGACGCATTACAAGGCTCTGTGTGTGTCTTATGTGAGTATATGTGTGTGCGTGTGTGGACATGCATGTGTTGTGGGTGTGTGTGTGCATGTTGTGGGTGAGTGTGCACGTGTGGGTGAGTGCATGCATGCGTATGCATTTGTGTGTATGCACTTGTGACCTACCCTGCCTCGTAGAGTCTTTATCCGTGTCGTAGAAGAAGTATGGACTGTTCGGTGTGCGGTCCATCTCCACTTGGTTTATCCGCGAGATGTCGTACTCTTCCAAATCCGTGTTCAACGGCTGAAACACAACCCAACACATAAAAACCAGGAGTCACGGTGTCTAAGAATAAACGCTCATTTCCCGGCGTTTATTATTACCAGAGGCAAAAAGTACATGGTAAAAGAGCACATATTCTCAGCTTTATAAATTCATATTATTATTATTATTATTATTATTATTATTATTATTACTATTACTATTACTATTATTATTATTATTATTATTATTATTATTATTATCATCATCCTCATCATCTATAATACAAAGCTGAGAAGCAAAGGCCGCATCAGTATCATATTTAGGGCTCTTTCTAGAGCACTAAAACACACCACGTGCACACACTTGCTACAGCACCAAGAACTCAAGATTCATGCACCCGGCGACAGACGGGCTGAGAACTAGGCATTATTTCTACATGACCTACCGCGAGCGCGGACGTCAGCATGCTGGCGACATTGCTCATGAGTTCCTCGACCGTCTCGACCGGCATCTGGTCGGAGAAGTGTTCCTTCGCCGTGGTGAGCGCAATGATCATCGCGTCAACAGCCGCCTGTCAGGACACCACATTATTAGTCGCATTTCTTCAATTGTTTGAATTACATTTACTACCGCAATTTCAAATTGGGTTTTAAAAACACAAACACACATGACAGCTGAAACACGTTGAACACGGAAAATTATGGCTACTTTGGTCGCATCTACCAGTTTCATTATAAGTCAGTTAGAAAAAAGTTAATGATGAGATATTTTGATAAAATATAAAGTATTAAAAGCTATATTCAGTCGAGTTATTGATTCCCGCCACATGGCCCCAACTAGTGGTGCCCAGAAATGACGTCATACACACAGCACAAGCATGACATCATCATGTAAATCATAAAAAACAGAGCGTGCACGAGCCGCACCTTCAGAAGGAATTTAGAAACTGAAGGGTCAACATCTATATTCTAGTTGCCTCAGGTAATTATAGTTAAATTAGCCATTTATACTAAAGATAACTAGTCAAATAAACCACATATAAGTAGAGTAAAATGTATTTAATTAACACCAGCAGTGGCAATAAACATTTACATCGATTTCATAACTCTGCAGATTGACTGTCTACTTTAATATTGTAAAACTTTGCTTTACAGGATTTTTCTCCTAGACTAGACATTCATTACTGCTATCATTCACGTTGAGCTATTGCCAATAAATACCAGCATTCACATCTACAAATCACTGTCTTGCTAGTCCTTATTGTTCAGTGCATTACAACACCGATAAACAGTTCGTCACGAAGTACAGATGCACTATAACACTGCCGGTTCGACATCTGACAATGATATTCATGCAAGGCTCCAGTGTATCGTAATAAAGAAGCAGGGCTCCTGTGAGCTGGTTACATGTGTATTATAATAAAGGAGCAGGGCTCCTGTGAACTGGTTACATATGTATTGTAATAAAGGAGCAGGGTTCCTGTGACTAGTTACATGTGTAGTGTAATAAAGGAACAAGGCTCCTGTGAGCTGGTTACATGTGTAGTGTAATAAAAGAGCAGAGCTCCTGTGAGCTAGTCACAGGTGTATTGTAATGAAGGAGCAGGGCTCCTGCGAGCTAGTTAGTTAAATGTGTATTGTAATGAAGGAGCAGGGCTCTGGTGAGCTAGTTAGTTACAAGTGTATTATAGTAAAGGAGCATGGCTCCTTGAACTGCTTACCATTGTGCTGTTGATTAGCGTGACTTCTCCGGTGCTCGGGACCGCTAGCATCGTTTCTGCAGCTTCGAACACCGCCTGAACATCGTCAAAGTCCGTCGCCAAGTCCGCCATCGTCCCGATCATTTCCGCCACGGCCTCAGTAGCCTATCAAAAACAGGCAATACTATATATTTTTTGTTGGACCATTTGTGGGGCCACTGACTATCCCTGTTTTGGACTTCGTGTGACCTTTCCCCTTCCCCAGGCAAAATATTTGTAGCCAATCAGAAACTAGAGTTGCTGCTGGATGAAATTGTTATCTAATCTGCAATGAGGTTAAAAATATTTATATTTGTGACACTGTCTCTACACCTGGTTCGATGTTGTTAAAAAGTTTCAATATTTCTGAAACGTAATGAATGGATGCACGTTCAAAGTGATAACTGTGATAGCAGTATCTTAGAAATTCATAATTTAATGCAAGTTTTAACATTCAAACTAATTTGTTTGGTTTTTTTTCTGTCCAACAAAACTAACATTTGTAACAATTTTAAACAAAAATAGATCCAGATGGACCTGAGCTCATTTGGCAATATCAAAATACTTAAGACAATTTAGGTTACAATATCACAAGGATACAAA
>JBCAUI010228527.1:2188-16512 GCA_038406195.1 Haplosyllis anthogorgicola
ATCCACCCCCCCCCCCCCCCGCCGTACGGGCTACTGAAATTAGCCTATTTTCGGAGACCCCGTATGGACTTACACCTGACAGGGCTTGCAAAATACTACACCGGTAGTAAGTAATGCGCAAAAGAAGGAACCGAACGTGCACGAGCGAGTAATACGGAATGGTAAAATCATAAAATATATCAAATAAAAAATGAGATTGCAGTTCAAAACTAATTTATAATTTATTTTCTACCAAAGAAATTGTATTACGTAACAGATAAAAATCGTTAAATAATTTAAAAAACAGACAAGTTCTACAGTTTGACATTGATATTTACATTGGATCAAACATTGTCTATGTTGAATATCTAGTTTGATATTTATTTCATGTTCATATTTACAGAATGTGCTAGGATATTTAGGTGGTACATCTTCTGCTAGAATATTTGGTAATAGATTGATAATCATCACATTCAGAGAAAATAGTTTGCGATAGTAGTCTTACTGAAGATGTTGAAAATTACCAACTTCAATAGTTCTGTTCATGATGCGATCTTTAAGAAAACAGAATTTACCTAAAAGCTTAATAAGACCTATTAGGAGGAACGTCCAGGAGTTTCATTCGATAAGCATGATAGCCCTTGGAGTAAGTCCAGGTGCTGCTCCTTCGAAACATCCTTCCCAATTCTCGGCGAAACTGCCTACCCGTGAAACCGTAAATGATAAAGTTGACCGCATAGTTGCTGAGTCGGATCATTTGGAAAGGCAATTGTATTCTCCTCAATTGACAATAAAGATCATGACCTTCTACAATACTTACAGTATGGAATTGTATAAATTGGATGGCATTTACAATTGTGGTTGGGAATAAGGTTAGAATGAAGACAAAGCACACAGTGTACAACATGGTTATTGCTTGGGTTGTGTTTCTTGATGTTGTAGAGGTATTTGTTGATGTTAATGTTGTCCCCGTAGAAGTCGTATTAGCCAAATGACCAGATGACGTGCTGTTAGTTTGACAATATGAGTCTCTGGAATCCTTCCGCATTTTACGCATCTGTTGAATGTGGTATATAATTTTTCCATTGCAAATGCAGATTATCACGAAAGGTACGAAGAATCTGAGGCCAAATCCAAACATGAAGTAATCGAGAGCAAAATAATCTATTCGTAAGTCCTTTCGTGCATGACATTTATAGTGTCTTGGTCTTTCTTCTGTTACCCTCTCCATGTAAATTAATTTGTGTATCTGCGTGATCAGACAAAAAGCGAAGATTGCAATGATAAACAATTTTGCTCTTTTCTCAGTGCAAAGTCTTGATCGTTGTAAGGGGTGTCTCACTGCAATGTATCTATCCAAGGTGAAGCAAACTATCAGCCAACTGGACATGAGATAGGTAACATTTTCAAAGTACTCGCTGATTTTGCAAGTGAAGTCAGTGTGCTTTTCTAGGAACCCTGTTGGACCCTTGATTTTGTCCTTCAGTGTGATGGTTTCCGTAATGTTTGTTCCATTGATGTACGTTCTGGTGATATTAACCTTCACTGCTTCGTATTCTGGATTTTCAGCTAGTGCAATTTTAGAATTTTCAAACGAAACTTCATTCCATGTTGCTACAGCTGTAGATGAACAAAATATTTTTATCGGATAAAACATGTGTAAAACAAGATCACATTTTTGTTTCAGATAATGACTATCGTTTCATAGTGCCAGAATCAACATTTTGTAATTTGTAAAGGTACAGATTGGGTTCTCCCTTGGTTCTCCCTCAGTTAGTGAACAGTTAACTCTGAGACAATGTTTGAAGTTTGAATCTCCTTTGTTTGCTTCTATATAATGTCTACATGCAGCAGAAATAGTCTCTAGCCTGGTGTGTGGTCCTAATTTGAACTGAGCTATGTTGGAGTTATTGGAGCTTATACAGCAGAGACTTGATTGGTTTTAATTGCTGGTAATTATATGTAGTTGAAGATCTAAGAGTTTTATGCTTTGAAGCTGTGATAGGCAATGATGGGCACATCTGTCATGTCTGGTTTGCATGCATGTCTACTGAACATCTGTCACATGTCTGGGAGTGGGTAGAGTAATTTATTTACCTTGTAGGGTGTTCAAATTGTCTCTGTACACTCCTCAAACAGGTTTAGGATAGTCAGTAAGCAAAAGGGTAAAGATTGTTGTAAAAATACATAAAACTAGTAAAATGTAGTTTAGACTAACATAGGTGTGATCTATGGTGGTATTTGCAGGTGTTGTGTGTGAGAAATGCTAAAAAACTAAAAGAAAATAGCTTAAAATGCAATAAACTCAAGTAAAACTTATTTACACAAGGTCAATGGACTAGAAATTGACTCAACAGCTTTAAATAAGTACTAAAAATTACAGTAAATTAGAATAAATAGACAAAAATACAGTTTACATGGTGTAAAACACAATTACATACACGTATAAAATAGAATCATTTCTGTGGCTAAAACTAAGTTTGGAAGTGATAAAAACATGTTTGTGAATAGTTTACACAACTTCTGAGATGGTCCCTCAAGTAAATACAATGTTTGAGATGGTGCCCAAACATAAAAATACAATTTAAACAATTTTCATAGGTTTTGAGATGGTCCCTAAAAAAACAACAGTGTTTGAGATTGTCTCTGAAAGCTGTTTGCTGACATTTCTGATCAAAATATGCTCTTTGTTTACAGTTTGGATTAAAATGTGACACTTCCTGTGTCTATGTTAATGAGCTAGGAATATTAGCCAATCAGCATCAAGGAAAAAATTCAGTCCAGCATTCATGGTTCAGATTTTGAAGCATGAAGTTGGTTTTCCTGTTTATCTTGTGTAAATTGCTAAATTTGACCAAAATTCCTGAAAATTTTGCCGTATAAATAATTGTTATAAGTAAAGTAATGATTTAAACATCTTTATAGTAAGTTTTGTCTGACTTGGACAGATTTCTGTGATTTTTTGGATTTTTGTGCAATTTTGAAAAACCATTAACATGAAAACAAGCTTTTAACCATGCCTTTGTTTGGATTAATAGTCCCAAAAAGAAGGTAACAACAACTGCAGCTAGAGCAGCAACAGTCAATGTGGAGGAGGAGGAGAGGAGGAGGAAGCTGTGAGTTAGATTCATTGAAATGGCTGTGGTATAATGTTGGTAGCACTAGAGGTGGATTTAGGTGAGGTAGCAGGAATTATGATGTATGGTTTGGTTACAGGCAGGTAGCAGAGCACCTAGAGGTGACTGACAAGACCAGGGCAGAGATGCAGCAGGCTGCCTATGCCCATGAACTGCAGTGCCACACTAATTGTCAGCCTGCTGCTGACTCAGAGGATGAGGAGGATCATAGGGTAGTGCCAGAATAAGGTATACTGTTGTGTTGGTTGGTTGGGTTGTTGAGGCCTGGTAAGCCCTCCAGAAATAGCTTTAAGATTGTTTGTTTTGGTGCTGAGCTGGTAGGTCTTCAGGTGCAGCTGTCAAGTTATTTGTTGGCTTAGGTAACACAGTAACACATAACATTGTTGAATTGTTCCTTTAGTATTAAGTGAGAAACTGGAATCACCAAAATTAAGGGTGGGGGAGGGTATTTAGATCCAGATTCCGGGTTCTCCAAGGATGACATGCCTATGTGCAAGATTGTGCCCTTGGTAAACTGTCAGTGTGTTCAAACTGATGGTGACAAAACAGAAACATAACACAGTTGATAACAAAGCTGCATCAATGTCAAAAGATCCAGTACAATTCAACATAATTTAGTTACCTTGTAGCGCGTTCAAATTGTCTCTGTACAAAATATTTCTTTAAGAATATGGCAGACTTTCAATGCTTCTGTGGAATGTGGACATTATTTTTTCGATTAAGTGTTTTTCCAAAAAGGTTATGTTTATTTTATGTGAAGGACAGTTTCTTCTGGTCTCATAGATAAAATAATATCGAAATCTTGAAACAATTAGAAATTCATTTTATTGGACAGTTTCAAATACTTGAAAAGACTTAAGCCATAAAGTACTGTAAATTTTCATTGAACACGCGTATGAGTTCAACTTTAGAACCACGAAAAGAGACCTACCTGTTATAATTAAGGTGAGTGAATCAAACACTGCCAGGGCTCGCAGATAGTAACTGTAAGATTTTCTGGAGTACACTGGAGAAAATAACACGCAGAAAGCCAAACTATTTCCAACCAGCCCAATACAGGCTAGAACTGAATTGTAAAAATTCGTTATTCATTGTTATGAGACATTTATCATGAAATAAAATTGATTCAGTTTGAGAAAGTGGCAATGGTATCTCGGCATCCAAGAAAACGTGAATTTCTATTGATTCGAAAAGAGTTACTTTCATGGGTTTCACTGTACAGTAGCTTTAGTTATCATGAATCTTAGAAATGAAAGAGTCAAGAGTTAGTACCTGTCACACATACTACTTCGGCAACCAAGTGCCAATCCGGTACACATTGTTGAGGTCTCTGTTTCCTTTGCTTGCATCGTCCAGTTCCGTTTAAGATCTAAAATCAAGCATGTTATGTCAGACCAGGAAATGCAAGGTATCTATGGACACTGAACATCATCTGTGCATTTATTCGAACATGTCTGTTTATGGAACTGGGTGCTGTTATATGTAGTAGTATATATAGAGACAAGAAGAGCAACATTACAGATGATGAGTGGCTGGGTGAAGTGAACACAACAAAAACTTTCCAAGGAATCTACACTGAAGATGGGCTATGAATTGACATGAAATACACAAAACAGAACATCCACGTACCTCGCAAGAAACACTTGCTTCACTTGAACTTACTTCTGAGTCATTGTTAAATGTGTAATTGATCATTTTCTCTTCATCCAACCTAAAGAAACATAACAAATCAATAAGCAAATGATGATGATGATTCATTTTCTTTCAAGATAGTCTTTTCTTAGCTTTTGGTTTTAAAGTTGCATGTGACAGCAAAACAAGTAGTTAATTTACTTACGTCTTGTTTGTATGGTGAAGAAACTGGAATTGTAATGAACTATTATCTGAAGGAGAAGTTTGGTTATAGATAGTTTCATTTTCACCGTTTGTAAATAAATCTAGTGACCTTTTCACTAAGCCGCCCTTTCTTATCAGTATATTTGCTAACATCCCTTTAACTGAAGCTTCATCCACAGTATTTCGATTTAAATATTTTTTGCAGGTACGTGAAATTACATGTGATGTTAATAACACATCAGTATCTACTTGATTGTATAATTTATCTTCAGTTTTGAATATAATGGATGCATCTTCGTGTGGAGGAATATCCAAATGAAACGTTTTGTCACTGATCATTGTCTTATACTTTGTTTCATCTAAAGGCTGTGCGTGACTTGAAAATACTTGCACAACAGTCAAACAAAATACAACATCTAATCTACATATAGCACTAGACATCACTATTTTAGTCCCGTGAACAAATGACTAGTAATCTATATTTTAAATGCAAAACAAATATTTTTAAAAGCTTTTAGGTTCTGCGCTGTAGAGATAGATCTCTGTGTCAAATGTTAATCAAATACATGTAGACATTAAAACCACGTCAAAAACTGTGGAACATAGGTTATTCCCTTAATTGGTTACTGTGGTTATGGTGTCAGTTTTCCCAATATGTACATACTATTCCGACAGATTGTGCTGACACTAATTGTCTTTGATGATGAATTATTGCCTTTTGTTGACATAAACCTCTAAGCTGTACATCGCCTGTTTTAAAAATGGTCTTTGTAGAATGAAATCAGCTTTAAATTGTAGAAGCAGCTCCTCTTGAAATTCCGAAGAAAGATGACGTAGATTGTATCCTTTGGCTTTAAAGCTTAAACTCTGAAACTTTGTCTTTTACCTGTTAAGTTTGGTTTTTTGATTGCTTATGTCGAACTACACTGTGCACCGCCCACACTCAGGCTCAGTCTTTCTTCGTTGTTTGTAGACGTAAAACAATTTGACTGTAATTGTGTCACACGATTACACATTCAACATGTAAAGTTTGTGCTTCTTTCCAAAACCACATTTGTACAATTGACCTTTTTACCAACGTCAATGAGGTTTATTTATTGCAAACATATTTGATTCAATTTGTTCGAAATAAAGCCCTACAGAAGGAAAGTGCAATCAGTACCTCAGGTCCAATGCTGAACCAACTGTTGAATGATATCTCGTCAGTTTTAACGCCTAAGCTTTTAACTTGTACAGTAAAGCTGTTCCTGTTTGCTGCAACGCTGTTATCAGTTGTTTGCTGCAACGCTGTTATCAATTGTGAGAAACCGATCAGCAAATTTTGTTCCCATGGTTTTATTTGGTATTCTCATTTTTTTCACCGTACACTATACACTTTTGTACACCGAATTTACCACCGAATTCTTTTTGCCATTACCAACACTTTTCTAAATATCTATCGATTTCAATCCATTTTGAAACATGATAACTATTATGGCACATGCACTGTAAAGTAATAATTGGCGAGTTACAATCTTGGTTAAGCTTAAGTACACACCTCAAGCAATGCCACAGTACACACAATACTAGATGTTCCACTCCTGAGAACTTTAATAGGTTCTTATTGTTATCTTATTGTTGTCCTTGGTGGTACATCACATTTTTATATGTCGAATCCATGAGACAAGACAAATTTGTCCTCTTTAAATTATAAAAAAAACCCTAAAGTTTTATCCGGGGGAGGGAGAGATACAAACGTATTTTTTCGGCAAGTGCAGCCAAATTATTATGTCGCTTCTTCGTGTAATTTGCTGACAGCCGGTTAACGCCGTGCAAGCGAAACCAATGTTTTCTTTCCGTAGAGATGCGACAGTGTTGTACTGGGCGCTCATGGATTTAAGTTGCAGTAAATTAGACAGATATTAACAATACGTAAAACAACTGCCACCGAACATCAGTCCCCAGAAACTGCCCATATTTCAACGTCAAACTAGATCATGACTTATTGCAATCAAATCTACACAAAGTAAATATGTGTAAACATTGGTAGGAATGAAATCTGATTACACAAATGTAATATCGTAGAAGCAAGTTCCGAAGGGAAGAAAAATACCTTATATTCCTTTGTCGTTCAAGGCAAGCGAATGAAAGTGTAATTCTAGCTTTTACATTCAAAGAAAAAACATTACAGGATCCGTGTAGGAAGTTGTGTTATGATTGCACAACGAGCGGAAAGTAATTTGTTATATTGTAGGTTAATGTTATGAAAATAGATGAAACGGTGTTTTGTTCCCTTTTCATGGGCAATAAAGGGAAAGGAGATCCGATTCTATTATTTTTAATGGTAGATGTGACTCACAACTAACCTTGAATATCGCCATTTGTCATGATTAAATCATGTAATCGTTGTCATTACAAAACAGTGACCGATCTTTCCAGCTTCACACATTCGGAAATGAGAATCCCATGCTGTACCTATTGTTCCAAATATGAAGAGTAGTGAACAAACATTTCATCCTTTGCAAGCTGATAGCCTCCAATTCATGACATACATGACGGCAAATTACATTACTACATGCAGCGTGTGTAGCAAAGAACATGGACATAAGTGAAGCCGGATAGAGTAAAGTTATAAATAATTTACTGACATAAAAATGATGATACGGTACTTCACCAAAGTGTACATACAGGAAGTGTATCTGAGTGACATACAGTTTAGGGAAGATCCCATTCATAAATTAAAAGAAAAAGGCTTGGAATTGGTTAAGGGAGGTACAATAATTAGTTTGAAATTATAATAGTAACAGGTGTTACTGTTTGTAAAGTTTTAATAACCTGTGCGCTCTTCATGTGATTTTAACTCTCAGACTTGTGCATTTAGGTGTCTGCAGTGTTTAACATGCTTGTCATGGAGACCGCAACGAAAATATCTAAACTTCTATTAGAACCACGTAATATTTACCAGCCACTCAAACACGTTCTATTAATTAATTCAAGTAATGAATTAGATGGAGGAGATAGGCAGTTTGGATTTTTAGTGAAGTAACAAGAATTCAGTATCTAAAACTGGTGAATATTAAATGATGGTATTCGAGACATGTCAAGCTCGAATCATTACACAATGGCAATGGTAGAGGATATATGCGGGGCTCTTCATTTTTAACAACAGAAGTTTATGCATTTGTGCGGCAGAAAGACACGGCGTTGACTGCTATTATTCGCATTTAATAGTACTGGTCTCGATGGCACAGTGGTTAATCCACTGGTTATGGCGTTTCTCATTCTCAGTTTTGAGTAGCATCATTGCCTGTTTCCATTTCTCACTAACAAATGTTAAGTGTGGTGAGATGCCCAGCATCCCAATATAGTGATGTGAAGAAATCCTTTTACGAAGGCAAAGGCTTCAGGTCCCAGAAATGATTGTAAATACTTGTCTGTTAAACTTCTTTGACCAAACTAAAATGGTCCGCATGTTTCTGTGAAATCGGAAGAGTAGGATCCAAAAAGGTAATAGATGCAACATTGCATCGTGTACGAATTCTTGTCAGTTCTGTGTGTATCTATATTAAATTTTGGTCAAGCTGCTTATTGGTACTTGTTTGTTGCTCCAATAAATATCAAGTGTTTCATATCAGAGCATTTTGGTTTTGGTCATCATCACAATTTAGACTGGTAAGGCAGGCGGGCACTAAGGCTAGGGGACTCATTCATCAGGGTCAAACATTTGCCTGAAGTATGACTGACTTCTGGTTAGAAAATAGAAGCCAAATGATTGCTGTACTTGGTGTACCAGTAAAATATGCATGGATTTGCCTCAGACCTTTAGAACAGATGTTCAATTAAAATGAGGAGTCACAACCCATACTTGCATTGAAACTACACATGTCAAAATTTTGCTCAAATGGAAAAAGTGAAATTTAAGAAATGTGCACTTTTAATTTTAGAAAATCAAATATGCATAGATTTGCCTCAGACCTTCAGAACAGATGTTCAATTAAAATGAGGAGTCACAACCCATACTTACATTTTGTCAAAATTTTGCTCAAATGTAAAAGTGAAATTTTTAGTTTATCAACATGTTTTGCCATGCCCAATGTCGATGTCAGAATAGACATTTTATATGGCTTGAAGGCTCATAGCGACATTTTGTCCCATACGTTCTCACATATCCATTTAACAACTTGAAAAAAAAGGTTGTCGTAGGTTAGCACAAAAGCGCAGACAAAGCTGCATAAACAATTTTTTTTCGAAATTTGAAATTGCACATTTTCTTAAGTAACTAAATCAAATGTGCATAGATTTGCTTCCAACCTTCAGAATGGACATTCTTTTGTCAAGACAATTCTGATGAGGGGTCAAAACCCCATACTTGCATCAAAACTACACATGTCAAGATTTTTCTCAAATGAAATTTCTCGTTTAAATGCATCAAACAAAAGTAGCATAATAGCATCCTTTCAGCTGTGCTCCACCGCTTTCTTGTTAAACTATGATATTTCAATTCATGTTGCTTTACTACTGTTATACTGAACTAGCTTGAAACAGCACCATGAATTCCCCATTTATATGTACTTCTTTATGTGGAGGTCATGACCTTCACACTAAGTTTTGTTTATTCCCATTTCTTTTCCGCCTGGTTGATATGAACCCATTCCAGTTCACTCTCATTCAGTCATTACAATGGCTGATTATTGCAATCTTTCCCTTTGCAGGCCTTCTATGTGTTTAATCTGACAATCAAAAATTAAGAAGTCAGGTTTTTGGTTGTTGAAAATACCATTTCCGGTTTTTTCATTTGTTTTTTCTCTTTCCTTTGTAAAATGAGTAAAAGTTTGTGAATTTCCGTTTTTTTGAATCGCTTGAAATTATTTTCTTTTTCTGGAGATTGACTTTTCTCTTAATAAACAAGAATGCCTTTCAATTGAAGTCCCACAGCCTGCTTTACAAATAGTCGATATATTAGTAGATAACTGCAAAAAATTACATTACATTGCTGTGACCTTGGACTTGACCCAATTACCTTGGTACTCAAACTTGACCCAGATAACATGAAGATGTACCTTTAAACCAAATATGAAGTTTCTAGGTCAAGCAGTTCAAAAGCTATAGTCCGGACAGACAGACAGACAGACACGACTGAAAACATTACCTTCCCGCATACGCGGACGGTAATAAAAGTTAAAAATTAGCAAAGTAAACTTGATAAAATTAGATAAATGTTTTCCTGTGCTGGTTAAACATCTACCAAGTGTAGTGAATGTTAAACTTTAAATGTTAAGTTTCTTTAGCCAATTTATCACGGTGGCATAATACATAAACATAATGCCACCGTGACATTTTAGTTAAAGTAACTATTTTGTCTCACACCTCCAATAAATTTATTAGTCTATCACGCTTTGCGTTGATAGACTTCTGTAGACGGCAAGGTGGTTTGCCTGTTGAGTCAAAACTGGGCGTACAGACCCCCCCTTCTTTTTAGTACTTTTATACGTAACAGGAAAACCGTGCTTTTTTCATTTCAAATTTGCCTCCACATATATGTGACCAGTGGCACGAGCCAAGGTTCGGGTGGGACCTCACATGCGCGGTATACCGGAGGTTGTTAGGCTCCAGGCCTTGGTGATAATCCGAAGGTACCGAAGGGCTGGTGATCCCACCAGATCGACCTACTTGGAAGCTTTATGGGAACTTGACATGACAGTTAACACTACTAAATGTTATACGAACTCAAAGCAACCCGGGCCTACATGGTCTGAGTCTTCATACGGCATGTACTATGACTAAATGAAAACAAGAGTGTGGGTTACAATTCAAACATCTCTGTTGAAACAGGAATCTGGGGGTAAGGTGCACAATCTTTACCCAAGAAGCACTCAGGGGAGAATGCTCCCAGACCCTTGGGTACAACCCGTTAAATAGGGTCGGGAGCTGAGCTGAATGATGCAGACATTGTGATGTCACCATTCCAAACATTCCCAACATTTGATTGTGACATCACCAGGTCTGTGCATGTGCACTGGATGTGATCCACAAGGGCCTGGGACACCCAGAGGTGTCTCAACCTGGATGGATCCATAGGGTGGCCCCCAGATGGGTCCGGGATGGCCCAGGTTTTTCAAAACACAGGGCCAGCCCCCCAGACAGGTCCGGATCCACCTATGAACATGGATACCATGACATATATATACAACTAAATTACTGCATTTAAATTGTGTAATAGCTTTATGAGAAATAACTTCAAATTTAAATCCACAAATATCACCCATAAAATGAATGCATCCAAAATTTGAAGAGTAATATTGCATAAGTAGACATAATGGAAAATTAATCTGAATGTATATTACGCCACGTTTTGTGAGACAAACTGCATTATGGGATATATTTTAGAAAATGAGTTCAGAAATGGTCCAAAACAGGGTAAAAATGCATCATAATTGAATGGAACCCATGCAGTAGTGCTTCTTAGATCCTAATCTATCCCACTACCAAGTTTCAGAACTCTATGACTACATTTTCTGGCTAAAAATCAAGAAAAACTGTCATATCTCAGAAACCACTAATCTAGAGACTTCTAACCACCACCATTGGATTTGGCACACCCCAAAACTTATAAGCGGGGACTTTCAAGCCTGTTTGGGCACTTTTTCCCAGTCAAAATCACCATTTTCTGTTTTTGCCAGTCCCAATTTTACACCCTGGCACATTTTCTTAATTTTGATAGGGACAAAAGCATGGAAATGGCTTGGAAATCTCTACATATAGTTTTGGGGCATGCTGAATCTTTTGGTGGTGGTTTTGAGTCTCTATGATAAGAAGTTCCTGAGATATCGAACTTTTTGGGAAAAAGTGGTCCAAAACGGTAAAAATTGCATCGTAATTTAATGGAACCTATGTAGCACCGCTCCTTAGGTCCCAATCTACCCCTATACCAAGTTTCAAACATCTATGTACATATTTTACCAAAATATTATTTGCTAGTAACAGTAAACATAAAGATTAGGTTAGAATTGAAGCAAAACTGGAAGTTTTTTGGGGGGTGTGCATATGCATGCATTGGGTTGTGCCAGCATGGTGCAATGCCAGACTGCCTCACCGGCCACCTGCCTCTCTTGGAGGGGGATCTGACTGCAGATAGACCTGTCTGCACACATTGGGCTATGCCAGCATCTGGTCCAAGGTCAAGCCACTTCACCAGCCACTTGCAAAGGATCATGGGAGATTTTTTTTTCTTTTTATTATGGGATTTTGTTTGTTATTCCAAGCGTAATAGACATTTTACCCGGCCTACCCGGGTAATTGTCTCGTTCGTTTCATTTGACAGTGCAATGTAAGCACGATGCCCGTGTTGTTTTGGTGCGGCTGGTTTTGGCTTCATGTCCGATCCATCACACCACCGTGTACGACCGTTAATCGGATAATTACTCGGCGTGTTACGCCCGTGTTACGGCGGTGTCACGGTAATTGTCCCGGTTGTGACCGAACCTTTCACAAGGTGAGTACAGGTTGATAGATGAGCTTCTAGCACACAAACATGCTGTGCAGTACAACTATGGAGGTTGCATCATGCCAGTTAAATTCCAGTGCAGGAAACTCACTGTTTAATGTTTTATGTTTCAGACCACTTATCCTGTCAACATCATTACACAGAATTCGTATCAATTGTGTACATAAGGGTATACAAGGAAGCCCCTATAAGGTGCCATGTTAAACTTCTGATACAAATTCCGTGTACTGTTGGCTTCACGTGGCTAGATTCATTTCAGGACTATCGAAACGATTTTGTGTGATAGCATTATATATTTATTTCTGGCTCGTATATTAGCAAAGCATGTTTAGGCGGGTGGAAGTGGCAGCACAGTCTAGCCCTGTTTTCAAGCAAAATGACCGCCCTTTCGTCCTGTACCGTGATGTCAATTTCTTGCTATGTCGGGAAAACCGAAACTTATATAGTGAAGTCAAGGAAAATTGTATCAAATGTTAAGGATTTTACGTGGATATGTGGAAAAATGTTCAGTACACCATCCGCACTTAAAAAGCACCGTTACGAACACTTTGAACGTCCTTACAAGTGTAAACTCTGCCGTTCTAAGTACCACTTCAGAAGTGGGCTTAAGTGCCATATGATTATGCATCAACATTTTCCAATGCTCAGCTGCCATTATCCGTCTTGTGGCAAGAAATATTTTTGACTTGGTGAGCTCAACCGTCATATCGTTGATCATGGAACTAAACTATATAAGTGCAAAGAATGCCGATATGTTTCTTACAGCAGAGGGAATTATATGATCCACTCAAAAGTCCATAAAGACCTGACCATTTGATGTAACCTGTGCGGATAAATGTTCCATCTCACACAACAGCTGAAAAGACACCGTAAGGTGTGCAAAGCTCGACCAAGTGATGAGCAAGAGTACTAACAAAATGAATTTGTTGGCATAACCACTGACATTAAAGACAGCTATCCTCATTGTAGCAGGATGTCTTATTAAGTTGTAACTCTTTGTAGATATTTTTTCTGATGATGGTTCTCTATTTTCCTTGTTTAACATAACAAGTTTTGTGTAAGTTATGAGTAATAACTATAACTTCTTTTAGATGTATGCATTTATTATATCTGTTCAATATTATAATCATCTGCATTCTTATGCACACAAATTTGTTGGCATAACATATTTCTGATTATTTTTTTTTAAAATTATACATTCACAACCAAATTGGATGGCATAACAAGTAAAAAAATAGAAAAATACAAGCTTCATAAATTTTATAAAAAGTTAGAATTTGCTGCCATAACAGGTCTAATAGTACTGTGACCTAAAGGATAATACATGTAAATTTGTGTTTGTTACCTTGTAGACTGGACCTTTGAACTTTCTTAATTTTTCTCGTACATTTAAATAATATTGTCTATCAAGAAGTTAGCCTAATATATGAGGTACCAGCATCTGAGCCTTTGGAACAATCTTTGGATTTAGCTGGTACCTGTGCCACTGTTAAGACTAGTGTCAATATACAAATTGATGATGAGTATTGTGTTATGATATTGTGAAACAAGTGGACAAATAAATTATTATTATTATTATTATTATTATTATTATTATTATTATTATTATTATAATTATTATTATCATTATTTTATTATTATTATTATTATTATTATTATTATTGTTTATGTTTATTCCAATAGTTTCAATATGTAGAAAAAACTGAATGGTTCAGTATAACTGAACAATCTACAAACAGACAATATTTAAAAGTATTGGTACAGGAAAATATATAAGGGCAAACAGTTGAACACAAAGTATTTCATCAATTACAGGTTTCTGGCATGAAATATGGACTGAACGTGAATATACTGTAATATTTAAGGCATTTGGGACTGATTCTGAACAC
>JBCAUI010228638.1:0-16511 GCA_038406195.1 Haplosyllis anthogorgicola
CCCGCTTATATCGATACAATCTCTTGCAGTCAGTCAAATTAAAATATGTAGATATTTGTTCCGCTTATATCGATATCTCGCTTATATCGATGCCATTTTTCCGCACCAAAAATATCGATATATCCGGGGACAAGTGTAATTTATTCCTTTTCACGCGATTTGAACTTTGCATGTACAACGTGCAATATTTGAATAATACATGTAATGCGATTTATGGTACGTGAACCATGGATAAAATTAAATAAAGTTTTGTTAACGAACAAATGTTGAACATGCGAGGATGCGTGCAAAAATATGTCGCCAAAATTGTTAATTTCTGTGGGGAACCAGATGTTGAGATTATTTTTTATTTAAATTACCAGTAGGTCTACAATGTTATTCCTTTTTGTCATGCAGCTTGTCAATGTATTTTTTCAAAACAATTCTTGTATCAGTTATTTATGGCTATTTTAGATAATAGTGTATTTGTTGTTGCCAGAAATGTTATAGCGTAATTATCATTGAAAACATTTTTTCAAAAAAACTGTAATATTGTCTGTTTTTGGTTAAGTTTACAAAAGGTATTCCCCCTGATGTACAGCTTCAGCAGCTGGGAAAAGAAGCGGCATTTCCATGTTTATGACATCACATCGATGGGATCTCCCGACAGCAGCATCTTTTGGTACGTAACTGCTACTGATGGTGAAGCAGTCAGAAGTGAGTCAGCCACTCAGCCAGCTGTCACTACAAGTCAAATCATAAAGACTGGATTTCCTCACTGTCAATGTTTTTTTACGGAGTAAACATGCAGTGGTGGAAATTTTAATTGTTAATTGCCGATACAATTCGGAATCACAATGATTTGGTCTCAAATGGATGAAAGCATTGTTGAAAACTGGTTAAGATCACTGGGTATGGTGCAATATACTCAGGCTTTTATAGACAATGGATATGATGATTTGGAAATATGTAAACAAATCGGTGATGAAGACCTCGATGCAATAGGAGTAACAAAAGAAGCGCACAGAAAAGAAATTCTGGATGCAGTTAGTGTGTTATTAAAATACGGTGGTGCTAGAGTGTACTTTACGCTAGATCCAGAATATCAAAGATTAAAAGCGCTGCAGGCAGAAAGGGAAAAGCTAAATTCAGAATTCAGTACAAATCACAATGGTGTTTCATCCAGAGGAGTAGCGAATGGCATCGAGGAGACTTCCTTTATGAATGAACCTATTTCGCTGATGGGCAATGGAGATTGCACGCACTTAGAGTCCCTTAATGGGATTTCAAAGTTACATAATAGTCATCCAGATATTCCTCAACTTCCATCCATACTGGACAGACAACCTTTGAAAATACCATATGGATCAAATCCAAAATCCAGCGTACATTCAAATGGCAATGGTACGAGCACTAAACGCACTTCATTAGTAACGTTTTCTAAATTACACTTGACTGCTATAATTCAGGACAAATTGAGTGAAGATGGCACTAATCTAGGAGATTTCGGGAGTTCTGAACACGTAAGTAATCACGCAATCTATTGTATGATTAGCTTGTGTTAAGTGTGAAGAGATCTTATTAATGTTATCAAAATTAAGTTGCATGGTGGTTGAGATAACAACCCCTTCTTGTTGAGGAATCAATCAGTACAAAATGCCTTCAATAGATTTATTTGCTTTGTTTGCCACTTGATGATTTTACGAAAAGTATGTCGGTGTGTCATCAATACCCAGATCACCTGTTTGAGTGAGTAATTGTAGGTTAGCCATGTTTACAATAGATTCTTTCAAGTTTTCTTTCTTATCTTTGCGTTCACAAAATGTCAAAACACAACATTTGTTCAATATTCTGCGGATATACATTTATTGCGTTTTCCTTAATTTCTACAAGATTTACTTTTTTTCAATAAAACTTGCATGCGCCAAGGCGAAGCTCCTGAAGTGTTATGTAGGTGTACTGTAGATTCGGGCTGATGTTTATGATAAAGTACTGGAAAGAGCAAATAAAAAGACAAAAACCTGAAGTAAGGTGAGGTCATAAGTTTAGTTGGCACCTCTCTGGTTTGTGTCGTAATCTTGAGGTTTTGATCTTAAATTACATCATGCTCTTACTGCTTTTTACGAACCCATGTGTTGCTGCAGTGTGATGGTCTCTTGCCAAGCTCTTTGTCTTGACAGTACAAATTATAATGTACAAAATGCAAGGACGCTACTTCATCCTAACTAAATTTATTTCATTTTCACTATAATTTACTGAAAGAAACAACAGAGCGCTCCATGAAAATTAGATATCAACAGCCAAATCAATCCTGCTACAAAAATGTAGTCAACACAATAAATAGTAAAATAAACAAAACAAAAAAAATAGAAAAAACCAAAAACCAAAACCAAAAAACCAAAAAAATAGATAAATAATAAATTGATTTCAAGAGAGAGAAGAAAAAACACGGATTGTACTCTTCTAATTTTTTTTTATTGTTTTGAATAAAATTACATAATACATTCGAATGATTAGGAAAATTATGTTACATGCGTAATGTGAGTTAATATGATTTAAAATATCGTCTTAGCATGCAAATTTCATTTTGAAAATCTGACGTATGAAAAATAAATACATTAACGATATATGTGTTTTATGACAAAAAGAAGCATATCATCATTTTTGTGGTAGTGGACAGTACAGGCTAGAAAAGCCCGCATTCAATCTTTGTCCCAAGGGACCAACATCATTTCAGTTGAGTCTTTAAAATTCCTTTCGTCGCTCGTCTTTTCATGTTTCCAATCATAGCTACTAATGTAAAGGTCACTCAAGTGGAAAATTACAACTATCACTTGGTCTTCCCAGATAATGGAAGGGCTAAGTGAATGTTCTGACCAAAATGTATTTTGCACATGTACATATTTTCAAATTTGTAACACAAATCAAAAAGAAAGAAACATGCCATAGTTTGCATTTACTAAAAGGAGACTGCACGTGGAATAAAATCTCTAAATTAGATCTCGTCCTTAAAAAGTTATATAAAGTTGTGCATTGGGTTCAGTCTACAGAAATTCAAAATGATAGAGACAAGGGTGCAAAGGAAATCCCTCAATGGACAGCTGCTGATGACAGATAGTGCTCTCACTTGGGTCGTGTCAGTCGCCCTGCAGCTTGGGGTTCATATCTGGTGGTGTTCCTGGCAAAAACAGTCAAATGTGAGTCAGCTTTGAAAAACAGCTGTGACAGAGCGGCATAGTCAGTCAAAAAACAAGCACTCTTCAATACAGAACATTTTGCAGGTATCCAATACTTTATCGAGTTAAAGATTTCTGACGGAACTTTGTCTTATTTATGCAATTTATAAGTAAATTGCATGGGCCAATAATGGATGAAAGCATTGTTGAAAACTGGTTGAGGTCCTTGGGTTTAGTGCAGTATACTCAAGATTTTCTAGACAATGGATATGATGACCTTGAAGCATGCAAACAAATAGGGCAAGAAGATCTTGATGCCATAGGAGTAACAAATGAAGCACACAGGGAAGACATACTGGACGCAGTTAGTGTGCTGTTAAAATATGGAGGAACACGAGTTTATTTCATTTTGGATCCAGATTATCAAAAGTTAAACACTGCAAAGTCTTATCCTTCATTTGAACGGATCGATACAAATCACAATGGTTGCTTCTCTCAGAGAGTAACAAATGATTTTCAGAGGAGAGTCCCAAGGAGCGAGCACGTTTCTTTGATGGATACACCAGATCGCATGTATTCACAATCTCTCAACGGAATGGCAAAGCTAGGCACTGGCTATCCAGATATCCTTGCATTGCCTTCATCAGTGAATAGTAATCCTTTAGGAATTCCATATGGATCACCTCGAATATCTCATCTACATAAACATCCATGTAGATCACTGGTAACGTTTCCTAAATTACAGTTGGCTGCCGTAATCCGGGGCAAATTGAGGGAAGATGGCATCAATTTGGCAGGATATGGCTACCGTGAAAGAGTAAGTGAACATAACACGCGAGGCAATTAGTAAATATGATGCCGGTCAAATAATGTTAACATGCAAACGTATTTTCATCCCTTCCAGGGAATGCAATCGCTTTGCCAGATGCACACGTCCAAATGAGAATAACATAAACTAAATAGTCATACTATAGCTGTTGTGCATAGTAACACAAATACTTAGACTTGATCGATACTAAACGAAAAACACATTCCATGGAGACGCAGGGTCGATCCCGAATTTCTTTGTTTTCATGCAATTTTTCAAGTGGACTCGTGAATTAATTGTAAGTTGTGGAAAATCTACCCTCAAATATCAGGATGAAATTATAGCAGCTGTAAATGTCAGTTTCACGGTTAGGTATAGTGCCCTGTATACACAGTGTATGTGTCTAATACTCTATTCTGAACATAGAACAATTGCTGTTGCTAGATTTCTTTACATGTGTCGCGAAATCATTTTAACTTGATTATTCTAGCATCAAAAGGGTTAAGCAGTAGAGACATTTAGAGTGGATGTACTTTCTCCTGTAGTGTTAACAATATTCCGACTCCCTGGTCCAAGATAAATAGAGAAAGCATTTTGCTACTTGGTACAATAACAGAGAGGAGCTTGTTCGGAAATGGCTAGTTATGTCAGAGATAACAAAGAAACGTTTCGTTTACACTTATAAATATTATTTTAGTTTTTCTGTAGGAAATGTCAAATATGATGTCTCAAAAATGATGTTGATGCAGACATGATTCCTTTGATACCCTGACGTGCTGGTTGATTTACATGTAATTCTCAGGTGCATTAGACAAGTAATGGTATTGAAAGGAAAATGTGTTTAATTCAAAATGTATTGTGTGATACATATTGACTGTTGGGAACCCTTGAAAGAAGATTTTCATAGAGAGGAAAAACACAAAAGAGAATGTTGAAGGCAACAAAATACATGTATTATAATTTGCTGAGACTTTTTATCTTCTATTCACGAAATGTCAAATATGACAGTTTTTTGCTTTGTTATGATCGTTGCGTGTAGAATGATGAGTCGCTGTGTATTTCGAGAGCTGCATTAATGAAAAGGGGATGAAAAAGTATTACCAGCAAGTAGAACGCCATGTAGATCTACATGTTTTGACAGACAAAGACCTAGGCATTTACTGTATGAAATTCGAAGAGCTGCATTAATGAGAAAGATATGAAAAGGTATTAGGCATGCCAGCAAGCGCAGCAGAGTATATCTACCTATTTAGACGAAA
Source organism: Haplosyllis anthogorgicola (assembly GCA_038406195.1). NCBI lineage: Eukaryota > Metazoa > Annelida > Polychaeta > Phyllodocida > Syllidae > Haplosyllis > Haplosyllis anthogorgicola. The sequence continues at coordinate 5,223 of JBCAUI010228638.1, forward strand.
TGTTTTTGATGTGTGATAGAGAATAGTATGAAATAGAATTCTAGATAATTAAAGTCTAAATGCTTGTATCTTGGAACAAAGAAACAAAGATGTGCTAGGTCTTGCATTCGATAAAAACCGTTCAATCATATGCATGTAGGATCAACTGAAAAACAGATACAGCTCTTTTTCCTATAACCAAAGAATTGCACAATAAATCAATGGGAAACATTTAATTTGCAGAAATGTCCTTATTTGTTGAGATGCAACTGTGCCCACTGGCATTCCAATGAGAATCAGAGTTCTTTGCTTTCACTTGGACCTATTGTAAAGTAAATGAGCAAGGGAGCAGTCAATTTCGTCGAACAAACCCCAACTATACGCGACTTCTATTGTTGTAATATGTTCAGGTCGGTTTATCTTCATGTCCAGACATCTCTCTAGTGCAGCAAAAAGTACCTCTAAAATGGAATCGATACTGCTAAATAAAATTCCCTTAATGTGGTAGCCTAGTTTATTTTGATTTGCTCACTTTGTGTGTCCGTACAAGACCCATACATCAGTTGAAAGAATATTTCAAGTTGAGTTGTGTACACTGTGCTTCAATTCGACATCATCTGGATTCAGGTTGACAAAATGTACTCTCCGAGAAATAAATAAAAGATTTCCTTTGCATGTAAAGGAAAGAAAGACTGCTTATTTTATGTGCATGATCAGTCAAACACAATAGTTCATTTCATGTTAATTTCATAACGTTTATTTGCATGATAGATCCTCTCGCATACAGCTGCACAGCCAATTACTCCTTTAATTTGTATGGATTAACCGTCAAAAGTGTTGGAAAACTATACATAATTCATCTGCACGGTACTTCACGCAATTTATCATCTTTTGAGCATTTCGAATTTTACATTGATTTCTATTCTTTTCTTTTCCTTATTACAGACAAACGCATCTTCAGAGAGTCCATACGAAAGTTTGGCCAAAAAGTACGCCTACGAATTAAACACGTATCCCTACGATGTCTTTCAAGTACTGCTGGACCTTAAAAGGATTATGTCTTCAACAAGCTGTGATACCCCTTCGGTACTATCACCATTTACTATCTATCTATCGATTTCCCGTAAGAATACAAATAAGCTATGGATCAGTTTCGAGCCAAAATTACTGCGTAAATTTACTGACTTGCGATAATTAAAAGTTGGTAGGCACGAGTGGAAGGTTACAACTTAATGAGAGCTAAAACGTATTAAGTTTGGCTGTTTCGATCGTACCACAGATAAAATATAGATTTTCCTGGAACAAAGCAAGAAATTCCCATTGTATCTAGCTTGAGTTACCGAGAAAATCCCAAAGTTCTCTGTGTGGACCGGTGTTGACTGGACCCATGGCATAACGCCTGTAGTACTTCAAACTTTTAATAAGAATTTCTTGAGCTAAAGAAATGAATCAGAAAACAATAGCTGTCATTTTGTGTAACTTTTCTATGTCTTTCTTTTATATATATAATGCAACGTAATAAAATAACTTAAACATGAATCATTTCAGCCAATGGAGGATCGTGAGTGGATACAGAACTCATTTAGTTTGTTTAGTGTGAATGGTCAATGTCATCGTTCCATCCCTCCTCCTCTGCCTCCCAGGCCTCCCGTAAGTACATCTTATCTGTCTGCTTTTCTTCCGTCTCTCATCCGTCTCACTTTCACCTGTTCGCTCCTCGATTCTGTTCTTTTCTCCCAGACATTATTGTCTCACTGACGTGTGTATTGATGCCGATGCTTTCAGATTAAAGATTTGTTTCGTAAGACTAACGGAAAACGTATAATACAGATATCTTTAAAGGAACAGTAGTTTTGTGTTTTCTTGAAATTCAAAAAAATTGGAAACGGTGGAGAACAAAAGAATTTCACGTTGTTCAATTTCTATTCTATTGTTCCAAACTTGTAGGACCTTTATACTGTTTAAGGATTTTATTTCAATGAAATGAAATGAAATGCTTCCATTTTATTTGCAGCCTTCTAACATATATGAAGATCCCCTCGAATTAGATGCTTCTCTCAAGGCATCCCCTGCACACTCCAGCAGGTAATTTTTCACAATTCTGTACTTTATACACTTTAAACTTAGTGTTGTGGAATCATTTTTGTTTCAAAGATGCGTGCATATTTACCCTGACACCCCAGGCATTCACACAAATAGTCTCTATGCTTAAAACTTTTATTCGATTTTGAGCAACACAGCTAATATAAATTTGTCGTGGCAATGTTGGTTATTCATCTTGTGTGCTTATCTAATATGCTCATGCTAGTACATTACTTTTAGTTTTCCACTTCCTTCAGAGAACCACTTTACTTATTCAGTTAGTGCCCAACAACTCAATTGGTATTCTTGCCATCAGTTGACTCTTTTATGGAAATATCATGTTCCCATATAAGGTTGAGTATATTGCCAGGGATGGACATATGTGTAGAATGTGGCCTCAGTGCACCGTAGAAATTGATTTTAAGAATTAAGGTTCTGAATCAGTCAATTTACAAACCCGGCCGCATGCTTTCTGTTTGCAAGAGTTTTAGGAAAAAATGCTTAAAAGTTTCTAAATTTCCTTTTACTTTAGTAGTTCCAAAACACAACGCTTACTATAATTGCACGTGACAAGTATTCCCCGAAGATGTAATTTTATCTCTGAGATACAGTTAAAATATGGTAATGATTTTAGCTATTGCGGCAAAAACAAAATGTACAATAATCTGATTGAAAAAGTCCTTTCACAGAGAGAAAAGTATTTCATTTGCTAAATATAAATGACCTTTCAGCTTATTGCGTTAAGTTTGGCCTCTTGGCCTTATGGGTGTTGACCTAATTTAGGTATTGCCACATTAGTAAGCCTGATACACACACGGTCACTTGATTAATAGTTTGGAGGTGTTTATCGAGTTGATTTAATCTACAGATTCTGGTAAACTTTCATTTGCTTCATTTTTGTAAAGGCAATAACGAACTCATTTGCTGTACATGTAGGTCAAATGTTTCAGTTAATCTTCCTCAGCCAATGAAAAATAAATGTGAGTGCTACAAATCTTGGTACCTCACAACAATAGATCATCGAACCATTTATGGGCAGACAACTGACTAATAAAGTGAACATCAATCTAAGGAGAAACCCCTCCCATTTCCATGGGCCACAAATCTACACTGAAAGCCCCATTCTCTTGGGGACCATTTAGCTTCTGTTTATGGCCATTTATTGCCCACGGTGGGTTCACATCTGGCATAACTGTTCTGGCCAAATCACAATCAGAGCTGACTAAAGCTGTGAGATGACCAGTCAGCCATTTAAATTCGAAACATTCATCTCTCTGACCATTTGGTATTCCTCACGGGTTATGATCTTATTGTATTCAGTTCCCACATGTACAGAAATATTGTTGTGTTATTGTTGATGTATGGTACAATACATTTTGATCACATCAACTTTAGCATGATACATCATGATGAAACATGACCCATACTAACCTTATTTTCGTTGCCATATTTCTAGGTCACCATTATTGCCTCAGCAGAGACTTGAAGAAATGTCAGGTAAGATAAATTAAATAAGTCAAATATTTAGTAACTTTCATCGCAAGTCAAATTCCCACTGTTTTCTTTGACGAGAACAACAGTATTATTGCACCAGCAGTATCCATACCGCCTTTCCTTTAGTACCGCTTGCTTCTTCAACCTAGTCTATCCACAAACTATTGACCCTATCCGTTACATTTATGATTTTCCTCCGATAATTGTTTTATCGTCTACACTACTATTGAATTAAACGGACAATGACGTTCTCCTAGGTTAAGAAGTAATCAATTCACACAATATACATAATTCACAGCAGAAATCTGATATAACTTTACAGAATGTCAAATTAGTGAAGAGGAGACTTTGATGAAACGACGGAGTCTAACGTTAGGAAGACTGCTTAGAGGTGGATTCAAAAAGCAACCGAAAAAATATGTATATAAGCAGTACAAAGGTATCAATCAACTCTCAACATTTCTTTGTTTTGATTTCTCATCCCTTTGTGGATTAGGTTTTCACCTAATGTCTGTCTAGAGGCGTCAAAAGAACATACAGATTAAATATTTTTGCAATAGTGATGAAAAAAATTCAGCTAGATATTTTATATATACGTCTACAAACACCTTGTCCTAAGAATAGGTGATTCGGTTTGTTGTTCGCTGTCTTGAAACTCATTATTTGAACAATACGAATGATCTGCGCTCTCTAATAGACCACTGTTAGTATTTATGTAGCTGGTAACAGTAGCCCCATGTATTGTGATTGGAATCTGCATCCGTTTCTGCGCGACGTAACTTACCAATCATTATCATTATCATTATCATGTAATTCTGCGTAATAGGTGATTTGAGTGCGAGTGAGATCACAATGCCCGATGAGGAAAGAATTGAACTCATGATCCGTGTCAAGGAGGGCAAGTTATCAATGCACGATGCGGTTGAAAGGGTATTTATCAGAAAATTATTTCCATAAAAGTAGCTTGTGTTTAGAATATTATCTAATTGATCCGTAAAACTTTTTGTCAGTAATAGAGTACCTCAAATATTTTATCAATTGTTTCCATTTCATGTCATTTTCCCCATAAATTTCAACTAATTTAACACGGAAAGGTAATTGTAGTGGAAAAGTAATTTTGATTCTGCTTAATACATGTACTGTACAATTCTATCTCAGGTTAAACAGTACGAGGAAGACAAGAAAGGATCCACTCTACAGACATTACCAAATGGAAATGGACATATCTAATGCTCACTGAAAGAAAGTGGAAATATTCAACTTTCAAAACAGTACATTCAACAAAAAGGTCAATCATAACCTAATAATGATTCTAGTAATAGTTAACTACATAAAAGTACTGATGCAGAAATGTAGACAATTTAAGTATAAGTAGTTACAAATGAACAAATCCAAGCCGCAACATAGAAGTAACGCTATTCAGAAATATACATGTACCGAAATCACTTAAATACTTTTATGTTAACTGCTTAACCCAGTCATCAGCCACATGATCAAATAGTATTAAATTTAGTATGAGAAGCAAGTATTTAATGCATGTTAAGAAGTGTCGTTATGCTATGAATGTTAATGCTGAACCAAAATTTGTAATAAACATTTATCAACAAATCTCTAATGCTTTTACCTTTTAAGAGCCCCAAGAAGTTATTTTTCTTGTTCACTTCTGTGTTTGCACAATCCACTTGAAGACCTCTCTGCTCATTGATTTTTCATGAAAATATTATGTCCTCCAAATGGTTATGGATGTCAATGGCCAGGCATATGGGAAGAAATTGGCCCTAAATTGGTTAGTATTGATTGTGACAACAAGGCAAAGAATGACACTTAACTGTTCAGGAGAATTATAGAAAGACAAAGGTATTACTGCAGCAAGGAAATATTTTGGGGTTCTAACTTTTAGAACAAAATAACGATCCATACTGGCTTTCAAACCCACTAGGAAGGTCATAAGAAGTCCTAATCCAAATCCCTGGTCCAACAAAAAAAAAGTAACGTTTTTTATGTTGAATTGATATTGAACAAGACCTATTGGCATTGTCACGTTTAGTTTGATTGTTTATAAACAATATCCAAGTGATTTTAGGGAAGACGGGAGCTTTGTTTTGAGATATAATAAATCTGGAATAAGAATCTCAAATACAACTAAATACAAATACACCAGTAAACCAGTGTCATAACTTTGAAAGTATATATCTCAAAACAAGTTTTATGCAAATGAACCTGTCATCCCTAAAGTAGGAATAACTCTAGTTTTATCTATAAATAAACAAACCAGCCAGAAGCTGAATATTTACTAGACAAAGCTATTTAGGGAACATGCAATTCATGCTGGTCCTGGTCCATCGCCTTTCTATTCAAAGACATTGCAATTCAATTGTATATTCGGAAATTCATCATTTTTGTTATTACAAGTTCATTGGTTAAAAAAATTGATGGGGGCATCACCTGACGGGCCTTGAATCCAATGTATATTTTGTATTCTGATGGAAATTTCACAACTAAGAAAATATTTTGTGAAGGAAAAACTACTAGCTTGTTATGATTTTTTATTTTAAAACTAAACATCATTTGGGGCATTAGACTGGAATTTCACACACAGAATGCATGCATACAAAGCAATGCCTCGGAGTAATGATACAGATTTGGAGATTAGCAGTTACAGCAACTCGGTAGTTTCCATTTTGGGCTATCTCGTTGAACACGGGCCCCGGCAACTAATGAAGTAGGCTAAATTGTCCTTTTGACCTAAGTATAACTTCTCAAACATGGAAATGGTTTTAACAATCAGACGAGTAATTAACATTAAGCAGATGAAATGGTGTAGTTAGGCGTGGAGTAATCAAGGCTTTCCCGTAGTTCATGGCCTGTAAAGCTGTTCAGGGTGCAAATCTGAAGTGTTCATCACATTAGTCAGGCCAAAGTGGCCCCCATGGTTTGAATTTAAATTGAACCTTGGAAATTAGGATATTTAGCATGCATAGGATAACGTTGTGACTTATATCCAATGCGAAACGTCTGATTTATATCCAGACACAGGATCATGCATTGTACCAAACGCATTTAGTAAAGAGATGCTTAGAAATGAACTTGACATCAGTACGCTGTGCAATGATCATGCCAGTTACTGCTTCATCTATTTGATTTTATGAGATGTTCAAATTAGTATAGCTTATAGTTTTCGGAGCCATATACATTGGTTATGTACCCTGTTTAATAAAAAAGAAATCATATTCATTTCTCAAAATAGTTTTTTGCTTCCACGGTTTCATAGTCATGAATGATGACTGATGTCTTTTACAGATGCTTCATGCTTCCACATATGTTTTCCTATTGAGACATCAGGCTTCCTTTTTTGGCTTTAACCAGTATTAAATCATCAATTTAGTCGAATATTTTCCATTCATAATTGCTATCTTACAACATATTTCGCGACAATGAAGACTAAATTTATGTGACATTAAAAAAATTGTATGATGAAAACATGCCAGACCATGGATCTGTAGATCTATTGTTCTCTTGCTGAATTATTCGTTTTCTGCTGCTTTCGACTCTTTACAAATCTTGAAATTCCTATCAATTTGGAAACGCACAGATCAAAAGAACAAACAAAAGTATTCCATGCTGTGCTTTTGATATACTAACAGTAGAACATTGGCAATCGACAACGAAGGCGTCACAGAGAGACAGGAGTAAGTATAAATCATACACATTGATTAACCTTTCGGCCTCTGTAAGACTGATGATGCTATTAACCAAATGTTTGTTCTCATCACAGTAAATTAGTCTCCCTGTTAACGATAATGAAGCTGTTTTAAACACCAGCTTGTCTACTTTTTGATATATATTTTTATTTAAGTCTCACTATCAAGAACTGAATCCAATAAACCGACAACTTAATTGTAATGCACTGCACATTTCTGCATATATCTAATGTGTCAAAATCATATTGAAAATTAGCCACACTGAAAGGGCCATGTGAACAATGTAATCCTTCACTTGAAGCTATCCATCATCTCTTGCGTTAATAAACATAACATTCAATATCATATGAACAACCGCTTCCGTTTGTGTATGAAACAATATGTTGAGCCACGTTTATCAATGACTTTATTTGGTATTCAGTAAAGATTAATGTTTCGGGGTACCTTCAAGAATTAGACTTAAACCGTGTTTGGTTTAAATATTTATCTTCAGTTTTCTTCAATCACAAATCAAATAAAACTTAATTGAAATCAGCTTTGCCTTTCGTACAAATACTATTGTCTACATGGAGTGGGCAGATTGATACACCTTTATTTCATATTGAATTTCCATATGGTCCATCGTCAATAGATTTTACATAAGGATGCATTGATTGTCTAGGGCTATCCATACCGATTGCTAGACAGATGTGAAGCATACTGATTTAGTTTTAAAATTCTGGTGCCTTTTCTGTAGATTCTTCAACATCAAAAGAACGAGATTTTTCCCTTCTAACATTTGATACAAATTCTGTTTCGATAAAAAATCATGAGGCTTGAAAGACATTCCATTTCATTGTTTAGAGCATGAAAAACCTGTCATTTTTGAAACAAAAAAATTTCCGCCCTGCTTTTTAGCGCATCAAATACACGGTAGGAAATTTTGTTGTTTTAAACATCATTTCTCCACATGCTATGTACACTCCTCCCCGCTTATATCGATATCGCTTATATCGATATCCCGCTTATATCAATATTTTTTTCTGTGCCAAATTTCTTCCATTGACCCCAATGTTAATTGTTATGCTTTATTGATATTCCTATATTGATTTGCCCACTTATATCGATATTTTCAACACAATAGAAAGCCCCTTAATCGATATTTGTTCTTCTTATCACAGGTGACACACGGCCAATGTTTGCACTATATTTAACACATTTCAAGTCTAATCTCAACATCAAACGAAAACAATCTATTATCAGTTATGTACATGTATTTATTTGTTGTAAGAATAAATAAACGTTTTAAACAAGTCATTTTTTCACTTTTTTTGTTGCTGCTGCTGCCTTAGCTGCTTTAGCTTCCTCCTTTGCTCTCCTAGCTTCTACTTTTTCCCTCTCCTTTCTCCACTTTTCCTTTAGAACTTTCTTCTCCTTTCTACTTTGTATATCCACCAGATCCTTTGGAAAGTGATTAGGTTTATCTGATCTGGAATACAACCGAAAATAAATACAAATCTGCTGGCCCATTTTTAAACAAGTCAGCCAAGTCAGCTAGCCCATTATTTAACAAATTGGCCAAGTCAGCCGGCTGATTTAACAAAACCTTAAACATTTACTCAGCCTCTTTCGCCTCTTATCATTCTGATGAGTTGAATATCCCTGGGCATGATCGTAATAAATGAGATAAATCTGTAAAAAAAATTAATAAAGATTAGAAATTATTCTTTGGATCCAGATGTAACTTCTAACATGTATGGTAACATGTAAATTAAATTTATCTCACCTCTGCAGCCCACTGTAGAGCCATTATAGCCAAAGCTTGGAATCTTAAGTTGTCTTTATAGTCCTGTGCTATTTCTCAAATAAGTCTACAAATATATGAGACACATGTACAAAATGTAACAGAGTTGCCCATTCTCTTGAATTAAGAAGCAATATTCTCAGGTGTCACATCTATGACAAGGAAAAAATCAATCACTTAGCACAAGAGTTTAATATCCCCCAAAACATGATCTCAATGTGGAAAAAGCATGCAGACAAAATATTCAAATAAGCTGGCTCTGGTCCACAGAAAAGAAAGCGCATAAGACTGTTCCTTTATTGAAATGTAGAACTTGCCCTTCTATACTGACTGAAACATATGACATACCTTGCAAATGGCAATTTTCTTACCAGGAGGTCAGTTGTTTTTTGGTATGTCTTATTTCCATAAGAGCCTTGGTTCTGGGCCTGTATTTCCTTCTTTTGGGTTGCACACCTCCAGGAGGAACACCCCCACCTCCACCTCCACCTCCACCTCCACCTCCACCTCCACCTCCACCTCCACCTCCACCTCCAACTCCACCTCCACCTCCACCTCCACCCCACCTGATCTTGCTGCTGATGGTCCTGATCTAGGGAATGTTTTGTGGGAGGTAATCCACCCCTGTCCCCTTCCTTGCTGGTTGTTTAGTTCTCACCATGAAAGAAATACACTGTACATGTGTACTCTGTGAAAGTGTGTTAGGTACTGGCTGCTGTGTGTATCTAGTTTTCATGGGGATGCTGTACTCATGTGCTCTCTGTTGCAGCTTCCATTCCCACCAAAACTAGCTACACACACCAGCCAGAATCCAGTACCTGACACACTTTCACAGAGTACAAATGTACAGTGTATATAACTCACAAAATGGCATCCAAACCTTCCCCTAAATGTATTAAAATCGAACCTGCAGAAGAAGACCCCCACCAGGAGCCTGCCCCCAAGACCAGTGGGGAAGGCACAGAAGAAAGTCTATTAGTTATTATAGAGCCCGAGTTTCAGCATGAGATGCAACAGGAAGCAGAAGAAAATGTTGCTGAGATGGAAGCAATGGTAACTAATTTAGTTGTATTTCTTAATTGATTTTTTGCTCATAAAAATACCTGAACCTGAACCTTATTTTTCTTTCTTATTTAAGGGAATTGACACGGACACGGTATCTAATATTGGAGATTATTTAGTCATCCTGAAACACACAGTAATGAAGGCTTTCAAAGGCAAGGTCCAACTGCCAGAAATAGAGGTACGTTTAAGTAAAAATAGGCCGGCCAATCTGGCCAATATTGTACAAAATGTGCCAGCCTATTTTGTCTACATACAGTATGTGCACTTAATACTTTTACTCATACATTTGAGATGGAGAACCCTGACCTTCCAGTGGAACCCCTTGAGGCATCTGGTGGCGAAGCCCTCATGGAGCAGGTGGAAGTGGACTTTGCAGAGGGTTTGGGGGGGGCAATGTAAAACTGGATAATAAAGTAAAGGAGGAGTTTATTGGGGTTTTAAAGGAAATAAAGGCAGGGTTGAAGATGCAGTATGATGGGCTGGAGAAACTGGAGAGGGTGGTTGCAAGGACTCCACTATGATCCCTCGGGGTTGTATTGGATTCCTTGATCCCACCAACTCCAGATGACACAGCACCTCCTGCTGCACCTTCAACCTCTGGGGAGGGGAAGGGGGTCAGGAAGAAGATCAGCCAATTAGATTTACTGTTGAAAGGGAGGGGGAAGAGAAGGGAAAGGGTACTAAGAGGATGTACAAATGCCCAACATGCCTAGATGATTTTGTGAGAGTTTCATAGGAAACTGTTTTAGCACACATCAGGTCTGATCACACTAAAGAGGAGCTTGGCCCATGCCCTGTTTGTCATCAATTCAAAAGTTTCAATAAAACATCCTACACTAAACATGTCCAAATTTGCGAGGAGTCTCTTGAGGGTGAAGAAGTTCTGTAAGTTGTGAAAAGAAATAAAAACATGGTAGTCTGATTCAAAATTAATGATTTATGTTTTTATTTACAACATTTACAAGTAAAACGATAACAATAAACATATAAAATCAGCCGGCACATTTTGTATAATATCGGCCAGATCAGCCGGCATATTTGTTTACTGTTTAAAGAAAGACCGGATTGAAGTTTGCTTAGTACATGTATTGACTCTGGAATCAAAAACATGCTTTTCAAACTTATTAAGAAACTGCATAGCTTCAGCTGGTAGCTTATTACAAAGTGCAAATGCTTTCAACTGTC
>JBCAUI010228749.1:0-16511 GCA_038406195.1 Haplosyllis anthogorgicola
ATCTGTAACAAATCAACTGGAACCATTTTGAACAGGGAATTTGGTCTCCTCTGGCTCAAAGAAATATCATTTCTGTCGATTTAAGACTTTATGTGAAAATAGAATGATCCGGGAACAAATCAATGTCTTAATGCTATTCCAATACGGATTGTGAAGTTAACCCTTTACTACCTATTTTTAAAGGAAAAAGTCACTTTGCGACACAGATATGAAGCTGTTAATGGATATGACTCGTACGCACAGCTTACATTCAATCATTGCAGTCACTGCATTCCTCTATACTCTGTCTGCCGGATGACAGATGGCCTACCTTTTCGAACAGGGTTGCATCAACAAACTGTCTCTGGCATTCTCTGCACACAATTTTATGACATTGAATGTGCGACTTGATAAAACATAAAAGTATAAACTAGATTAAAATTTAGTTGCCGAAAATGAATCTTCATATTCAATAGGGGGTTGATTTTGACAGCTGCTTGTATTTCAGCATGACAGATGTATCACTGTAAAATGGATACCTTTCTGATCATGATGAATCAAATTTAAAAGACAAAGGTAAGAATAATTATTTTGTCAGTCAACATGCATGTTCACATATTTTCCTCAGTCTTGAAATCTTGGTTCCGAGGAAATTAGCTAGAGAAACTCAGAGTGTTGTTTTGCTGAGGAGATCTGATGCCCATTTCACGCTTTAGGAGACAAGAAACCAAGCCACGACTGAACTAAGGTAACGATTCCAATAATGCTAACCCTTACACCGCAACCGAGTAAATTTTCACTTCTAATTTCAGTTTCGACAATAGTTTCAGTACTTATTCAGTGATGTTAATAAATACTTCAATAATAGTTTCAATAATAATCTAATTTATGTAGTATCAGTGGATATAAGTGTATCTTGACAGTCATCCGTGAATATTATCGCTTGACCGCAAACTTTGAAAGTAAGTTTGAGACAAAGTCGAGAGATTAGTTGTAAGGAAAATAGACACTTTGCACAGAGATTCACATAAAAAGTTAAAAATTTTATGGGCACTGCTGATGTTTTTGTGATGATTTCAGCGATAGCTGGGTAATCATGTTGTCACATGTAATGGAAATCTGTATGATGATATTTTTGGATTTCTCATCGCGCCTTCAAATGTGTACAGTGTGGTACAAGTGGGAAATAATGTAAAGGTTAAATATAAAAATAGATATATCTTGCTAATAAGTTCTTTTAGGACACGCGTGACGTCCCGTTCTGTAGCCACAGAATAGTCTAAAAAATTATTCAGTTTGTTCAAACTAATAATTCATTTTTCATCAGCACCTGATGACGCGGTGAAACTTTATTGATCAGCAATTCATCAGGCAATAAATCAGTAGTAGTGATGGGACAGATTTATCCATCAAACATGTTTACACACAACCGGTAATTCAGCTTCAATAGAATTTGAATGATTTTTATAAGTGTGTCAAGTAATAATTCCAGTTTCAGTCAACAGGCCAAGCTGCTTGCATAATTTTCATGTATCTATAGATAGGAGTTTGTCACAAGCCAGCATGTTTGTATATTTTAAATATTTGGATTGTGCATTCGCAACAGCTTATCTTTTTTTAATTCTCTTCCATCACGCTTGATGTAAAGTCGGTTGTTCAGATTTACGATACGTTCATACAAGTCTGTAGGATATATTTACGATTGAAATGGAAAGCGACGTAAAGTAGAGGTCCCAATATAAATACGAGGTAAGATGAAAACCACTTTCAATTCTAACATTATTGGCAAATATAGAAGACTGCCTGCTTTCAACCCGAAGTGCTATTTCAAAGAGGTGACTATGTCCTCACAAGTTATGAGCCAACCATTACCCCAGAAACTGTTCCTTAACCAAAAAATATTTCATCCTCTTTCAACGTAATATATGGAAAGATTATCCTAGTGCTACATGATGGACACTTTTTCATTTGTTTGCTTTGGTTTGGATGTAAGTGTTGCAGGAGTTGGTAAATGACCAGCAGGTAAGTTCCATTTTGAATATCGGAACTAATGTCAAATAAGGAAGGCTCTAAATTAGATTAGGCTGCCACATGTATTACAGTTGTTTGCATGAAACTGACTACAATTTTGGCAATTCATTTTGGATACAATTATAACTCGTTAAACGCAGTATTTACGACGAAAGGCGAAATACAAATCAATGCCCATGCTGAAAAGGACAATAATGGCAATCCTGAGCTCGACATAAACATGTTATCATAATTTTAAAGGATTTCTCTCCTATGCTATCTTATATTGGATAATATCTGACATTGTCATTGGACGCATCAGCAATAACGACACTACAATATTTTGGGGCATTTTTCATCACTGACATGTTCATTTTATTGCAGACATGTAACAGCAGTAGTAATAATGATCCGTATTGACAAACATGAAACGTACATAATAATTTGCACAATATTCCTCTTGGTACAATAAATAGTATTAATGGCTTTTGATAACTTGTGACATTAAATATTCACGATGATAGCATTTTATATAAGAGATATGAACCCAAATAACCTGATGCTCATCCCAAATCTATTGAAAACATGTTGATTATTTAATCACTAAACAGAATGGTTATTTCTTCGAAAAAGCAATTGTTCTGTGGCATATTATAGCCAATAAAATGTACATTATATGTGCAACTTTATCTCATGATAAGTTACAGTATTGAATAGACTAATCAATCTGTGACAGCTTGTTAGATCGGGCCACGCATTTGATTTGATATTAACCCATCAAATATAACCTGTTTGAGAAAAAATTAACTTGCAGGTGTTTTATACAGTGCAAAGAGGGACACTTTGATATATTTTCCATTGTTTTATTTCGAGATTATGAGTCCATTTGCATTTGCAGCATGTTTTGTTATTTTGTCCATGATTGATTCCTCACGATGATTTCAGTGCGGCGGATAATGTACTTCACCATTAGAAACCTGTGGCCTAAACCGGGTTTAAACAGTGACAAGGATACTTTATATCAAACATGTCTAAAAACAAAGATACCTTGAAAAAAAACCCCAACAATTTTGACAATCAGCGGACACTGCAGTGGTAATTCGCAGGGACATCCCTGTTTAAAGCTGAAAGAACCAATAAAGTATCCCATATTGGCCGTGTACTTGCTACCAACTATCAGCCAGAAACTAGTTTAGTATGATTGGTATAAAATTATTTCGATAGCAGTATGGTTACCAAGATATGTTTTGAATTCGAGCCGAACTGCCCTTATTTTTTAAATGAGTTAATGATTAAATCGCAAATAATTCTATATCTTCCTTCCATATTGTGCATCTCGCAACCTTAGAGAGATTGAAAGTGGACTAAGCACCGACTGTGCATACCGTTACAAATGTACACGTTATTTCAAACAGACTCAATCTTGATTTCTTTTCAAATGTTCTAGCACAAAAACTGCACACGAAGCAAATTAGTTTCAACATATGCGGAACGCATTCGACCTTTACACATAAATTTCAAATAGATCTACATTTTTCTTTTTTTGCAAGAGTTTGGCTCCATTTGAGAAAACCATGCATGCGGTATGCATGTGCGGAGATTTTATACGGTATGGACTATTTGGGCACAGATATCTGATGATAAAGTTTAAAAAAATGTGTTCCAACTTGGCCATAATATGGGTAACGGAAAGCGGAAACAATATGCAGGATGTGTATTGTCATAAAAATGAGAAATCATCAGATGTGGGAATTTGTTCTTTCTCGTGCTTTGCGGAAATGAAATATCAACATTATTAATATTAATGTGTCAGTTCACACAGGAGTCGTAATGCATATCTTCTGGGAGTAATGTGTGCCGTGGCATGGGGAGGTGAATAGACAAACACGGCGGCGTGTACTTCTGGGAACACCTCTTAAGTCGATCACTCATCTCTATTTAAACAATAGAATTTCTTGCAGGCATAATTTGGAACTCATTTGTCGATCCATAATGCAGCTGCTGAAAAGAAAGGGCATTTTGCGCACCAACCATTTACATACAAGTCAATGTAGAAGGTGTGTTTCACAAATTCTATCAAAGCCCCCTTTGGAGATAATTGTGTGGTCCCTTTTTATGTTATTTTTTATCGGATTGTTTTGAATTTTTGCAGTAAAATAATTTGTCACATTGCGGTTAAATATGCATGAAAGGTTCCTTGATATGCACAAAAATGCAGAAACTACTGTCGTAGATGCATTTAACGCATTTTACTTCAACCTATATTGTGGGATTCAGATACAAGTGAATAATGCAATTGTAATTGATTAATGTTTCACACTGACATAAAAAGCCTTGTCAGTTCACCAATTAAATGCTTGTCAATGTTCTGAATATTAATTCATGTGTCGTACTCCAAAGCAGCTTTATTCCAGACCATTAGTCACTTCATACTTGACAAATTCATCACAATCTATATTGTGATTACCATGTCAATGTCACTAATCATTAAACCGCATTGATCAAACGGGATTTGATCAAATGTCTGCCATTGGTACCATCTTCAGATCTACCTAGCTTATCATCAGATATGAAGCTGTTAATGGATATGACTGGTATGCACAGCTTACATTCAATCACTACCGCCCTTGCATTCCTATGTAGTATCTGTCGGATGATAGATGTGCTACTCGAGTGACTGACAAGAATGAGAGGAAATTTGACTCTCCACTAAATGTGTTCGATTATGATAAGCTTTATCAAAATGATGTCAAATTGAAATAAAATTTCGGTTTTCAATGGGTGCCCTTTTCAGTCAACAGTTGCTGTCTTTGTATTCTAAATTCAAACAATTTTGAATGTGGAACGGAGTATTTTATGTGATACATAGATCTATATACTGAATGTATTTTGTGCAAAATAAAAGTACATTGACTCTTTGCGCACGTGATAGCCCGAGAAATTCACGACTTGATACTACAAGCGTACTTCGCTAAATAGATATACTGAGAACGTGAGGTATACTTTTGAATCGAATTCTGATTCAATTAACCAAAATTGCGCAATTATTCTCTTGATATTTAACTGAACTGAGATGGTAGAAATTAACTGAGAAACTCTGATACGGTTTTTAAACTGTTTTAAAGGCCTTCAGGCACCTGTCTAATTCAGTATCATAAAATATCAGGATTGTAACGATTTTATGAAAAAAATGGAAATTTATGTAATTGCCATTACATGGGAGGCAAGGACATTAATTCAGCACGTTCTCAGCAGACATTGGTGTGTTAATGAAAACAATTAACAAGTGAAATATCAGTAGACTGTGGGTGGGGACGAGACTGTTTGATGTAGAATAAAGTTTAAAAGGGAGAAGTCACTGAAATGTTACGAGAAGTAATCCCTAACCATGTCTGATACAAACGCCTCGTAGTTCCTCCACATACAAGAATAGAATTTTTGGCCAATTTTTAGTACGGATACCGGACAAACGTGAGGGAATGGGATTTTTTGGACCAGGATCCATTTTGGAGCCACTGGTTACCCCTATTTTTGACTTAGTGTGCCCTTCCCCATGGGTTTAAACCAGAGTGGTTTTCTTGCCTGGTCTCTTAGTTGCTTGTATACGGTGATTCTAAGGGTTACACCTTTTCCGCCAACAGGGTTTTAAGCATGAATACAGCAATACATCCGCCCTGCTGGTAGAGGAGCGATGCGGCAGTAGGCATGCTACCACTGAGCTACGTCGGCTGTCTTGGGAATACAAAAATTCACATGCGCGGTTGCCGCCCCTCAAATTTCCTGACTTTTGCAGCGTTTCGGCGAAAGGATCTGAAGCTGGTTAGCTCTGAATGTAATTATTTAATTATAACATGTTTGAATATAGTATGTTCTTACTACATTTATAATAACTAATTTGTACACATGGTGATGAATGAATGGCTATAAATGGTTGTAATGTTACAAAAGGAGCATGATTCATATACATTCCGACATAAAGTAAGACAATGTACTCACTTTGATCATAGTCTACAACCTTTCATTCATAACAGTGTCCATTGACTCTCTTTCTCCATAGCAAGTCGTATCATTTAAATTGAAAAGGTTGGTTTTGGGAATGGAATGGGAATATGTTATGGGTAAATAACCAATGTTCAATCGTTGTCCATTCTTAACTAGAGTGACAATACCATGCTGAGTAGCTTTCAGGGCGAATTATTGCAGTCTTTATCAATATGCGATTTCCATAACCAGAAGGCATTCCCCAATTATTTGCTAAATAAGGGTTGTGACAAGGGGACCAAATCCGAATGAAATCATTTCTTATTCAACTGGCTTTTCAGTAATATCCAGAACCTTGTTTAATAGATTTACATCTCATGTTTTCAGGCTGTTTCCAAACTGGAATTTATTCGTATGCCGTAATTACTTGCCAAATTGATATCGAAGCTACAAAAATAAAATAAGCTAAATTATAAAGTTGCAAATCTTAATCGTTTTTAAATGTCAACATGAAAATGAAACTCCGCTGTTGAATGTTCTTGCCGAATGCCTTCGGTTCTTCATTTAGACTAGATGGAACCCGTCCGTCGGACGGGAAAACATGTCTTCACATGCCCCCCCCAAAAACAAATATCCATCATAAAGTCCCCCCATCCCCTTAAAACAAATGTTCACTCATAAAGTTTCCACCACCCTGAAACAAATGTCCACTTTTAAAGTTCCCACCTCAGGCAAAGGATCATGGGATGCCACCTCATTAACATAATTTATTTCTGGCAATGCGGACACCTCATTGGCTGTTGGAATGTGACACTTCCGCCTCTTAAATTTGTTAGTAGTAGGATTTAGGTATTAGTTTGATACATTGATCAACGTTTCTTCACTAAATAGATAAATAATGATGGTGATAAATCTTTGCATCCAACCGACACCTACATCACACCGACATCCTACAATTCATATGTGTGAAGCTTTAGCATTTCATGTCACGTCAGAGTTACAGTAGAAGCCTCTGCAGAGCTACTCCTAAGTTCTAACAGAAATGTGAACCCTTGTTCTAAGGTTGAACATAAAACCCATCAGATGTGAAATAAGTCCTCATAAAAAGGGATTGAAGAAAAATATGAAATTTTGCTACCTTTTTCATACTGATGTAGACTTCAGGTATCTCATAACCTAATCCGTCCAAATGGGTAACTTTGAAATCAAGAATACAAACATCCGATTACCAACAATCCATCCACTTTCTTATTCCGTAAAATTTTTCCAGATTATTTTTAACCTTACATTTTCTTTATTTTTAGATTCAAATGACCTTTCTAAACTGGATTACCGGTTATCTGCACATTTCACAGTGAGGATCTGGATCGCAAGACTTCATCCAGTGTACAAATTGGTTATGTTTTTTTCAGGACAAAACGATCCTTCAACTTAAAACATTTTATACAGAGGATTATCATGATTGGGATAAATTATTTGAGCATAAAAAACATGTCGAAGAAGATGTTACAACAAAACAGGTAAGTGTCCAGCGAAAGTCTATCTATTCTATTTTAAGCTGTGTACCTTGTATTAGAGGGAGGAGTTGTTGGTCATCCTTGTGGCTAAGCAATCGATTTTAAATTATTTTAATATGGTCCCAGGTATCACTGGGTTCCTAATTCTTGAAATCAAAAGTACCGTTTAGATATCACCAATTTTAGTATAATGTCAAGGACCACATATTTTATGTAAGCGTTTAATTTGAAATTTGAAAAAATAAGTTTCACCAAAAATCGTGAATAAAATTACTTGTTAAAGTTATAAATCATAGCGCGTCCAGATCCATAATGGATCAGTCCACACCCCGCTGCATCACTGACCTATGGTAAGAAATAATCCGACATCTCATACATCATTTATTTCGAATCGTAATCCACAAGTAAGAAAAATAATAAACATTGCCTATTCATTATATAATCCTGATTTATTCAAAATTTAATGTTGTTTATTTAAATTTCTTCCTGAAATATAGTGTATTCTTTTGAATTGATATTAAATGAATGCCACAATTTAAAGTAAGATTGGTTAAATGGTTTAATCAGTGGCACATCATGCAGAGATTTGCAATTATTGTTTAGTGTAATGTTTTGAAATTTCGATGTGAGAGAAAAAAGATGTTTCATTGAAATATCAATCAGTCAGTGTCAGTAATACATGAAGGGGATTAGATAATTATAGGGGACCTAATCCTTCTAGTGAGTCCCTTTTTGGAGCAGGAGATTTATTTTTAAAGCATAACAGATTCTCTCAGCAGAGACACTATGAGATACTGTAAAATGCAGACATAGCAAATCTAAAAACAGAATTTAGCATTATTATTCTGTGTTTAGTGTTTTCTATGCGGAAAATGATGGCATAATGGGAGGATGCCAGGTTTAGTGCAGAACTGAATAAAAGTAGATAATACGGTTGTTGGATAGAAATTCTCTGTACAATTACATTCCAGAAAAAGCAATACTCGTGTAGCTAAATCTGAGTTATGAAAATGCATTTGTGAAGGCATTTCTTACGTGTATCAAACTAAAATTGTCAAATTAGATCAAAACTGCGAAAGTATAGAGTAATGTTTCTTCATTAAGATACTACATTTCCTTATTTTTGCCATACGCAAGACTGTGCGGCAAAGCCGTTTTAATAAATGGTCTTGCTATGATTTACATCCATCTTTACAAGTTTTAATTTGTGGAATAAAGTCATTTCACTTAATCATTGTCAGAAGAACACGTTATGGAGGCGGTCATTAGAGAATGAAACAATGCTGCTTAATGAGGCTTTGATGAGCTAACAACTTCTTCATAAAGTATAAATGAATAATAGTTTTGTCATCTCTCTTACATCCCCATAATTATCCGCTCTTGATGTAAAGCCCAAACAAGCCTATACATTTCTTTGTAAGCAAGTATTCGTTTAATGTGCTTTAAACGATGGCACTATCACTCTTACGTACTGAGGGGCCTTTCATTGACAATGCATTTAATTCGTGTCTGTAACGGTAGTAAGTACAAAACTTTCAGAATTAAGAAAACAGTTCCTTCATAAAAAGACGAAAGCAAGGGTGTCCTAGATTGATTAAATCAAGGCCATTAAAGCTTATCAGTTTCCGTACTCACATACACACGAACTGTACATTTATGAACTGTCCAAAAAGTGAGTGTCCGAAATTAAACTTCCGAATGTGTCATGAATCCATTTACCGTGGTTTTTGTGTTCTCATATGAACAATTGAGAAATTGTTCTCGTGTAGATTAAATATATAGAAAGGGAAAGGTGGAAGCCTGACTGATATATTGCTTTAATTGAAATATAGTTTTACTGGCATACGTAACCGTCACAAGTATGTATCTAGTTTTCATCATATTTGCCTCAAAGCATGTAAATCTATAAAATGACTAAAAGGTATCCTTCCACAATTATCTTTCTTTTATTCTACAATTTTGTGCTCAATGCGAAAGTAAAATTGTAAATAGGCTGCATTTGATTCATTTAAAACTTACAAAACTTTCATTTTCACTTTCATGCCATGGTAAACTAAGTGGTAGCAATTGTTTTATTAATAAAAGGGGAAATGACCTGTAACCTGTAAATGTATTCACACCATGCGCTGCAATTTGTGGGAAGTTATCATGCCTAATTGACCAAGAAGTAATCCTGTTACAAATGAAGTATGATCATGTACCTTTAATGATCTTATTTAAGAATTCACCAATTTGGTAAAAGATCCAGCATTATTCTTGTGATAGTAGCTACAGTATATGCATTTGAACCAGCAACAACCCCTTTGCAATTGAAACCACAAAAAAAGAAATCGCTTCCATATTTCCCTTAACGCGTAAAATTTGAGAATAACATAGATTATATGTGAAGAGTTAGACTCAAATTGTATTGGATTTTCCTTTCTTACACGTCATTCCTTTGATAATTGTAAAACGTTACAAGTTCATGAAACAAAACTTAGAACCATTTCAGTGTAAGATAAAAATAAATACACGAAATGTCTTCGGACTACAGTACTTTGTTCCCACACAGGTTTTGAAAATGAAAGTAATTAACCTAGAAAGATGATTTTTACGCATAATTATTGGATGTTTTTAAGCCTTTCAATGTGTTTTATGTCATATTCGGCACTTTCCAAATAAGTTTTCCAAAAATTTAATCCAAAATTTCACTTAATTCGGATCAACAAGCACTGCCATTTATCATCTAAGCTTCAGGATCTTGAAACTCAAAATGAGTCTACCCTTCTTCCTGTGCTTTGTACCACATGACTCATTAGTGGAAGCCATCTTTGTCAACTTTAAAATCTGTAACAAATTTCACTTTTTACACCATTTCCACTGTATTTAGGCTAGTTTTTCAAAAATTTTACTTGCCAGATTGAGAACAATATGGCAAGGACTAAAATGACTGCTTGGAAGTTGAGGAGCTGTGCTCATAACTCCCAACAGTTGGCTTCACCTGATGGGCTCGAAAATGCAGAAAACATGGATCTGAAAATTTTTTTGCCAAGGGTGGTAAGGTTACAAAGCAAACTAACCACAAAGAAACCAGTGCTGCAACTAGGTCTAGGTTGACCAGGGGAGCTATTAGCTTGGCCCCAGCATCACTGTCTGTTGGACAGGGTTCATTTGGGGAGGCCTTACAGTCAGCTGAAGCTGAAGGTGCCAGTTTGTGTGAAAAACAGCAAAAAGGGCATAAAAGAGTGTGCAAAGACTCAGGAGTTTCCAAAGCTGTTGTCAAGGAACATTCTGCCAGGGGGAAAAAGCAGCAGGAGCCGAGATCTAAAACCCTGGGTGCCAAAAAATCACCCAAAAGAGTGGTGTTAGTAGACAGATCCAATCCCATTCATGCTGAGCCACCTAACTTGTTACAGAATCCCAGTTAGTTGGATAATTTAGCAGGATGCAACCCACATAACGTTACAGCTAGCCCTGGCAAGAAGAAGGCTGTGCCAATTCCACTGTCACCAGCTTCATTGGAGGTGTCTTTGGACAGACACAGTGAAACTGAATTCAAAGCCAGTGGGCATGATACAGATGTGGAAGTGGAGCTAGAAGTGTCTCAGGAAGAGATGGATAGGATAGATCATGATCAGGTGCAGGCAGTCAGTCCCAAGGCAGTCAAAGAAGGCTAGGAGGATGCTCAAGAGAGAGTGGAAATTTTGTATGATGACTTTCACAGAGAGCAGAACTTGTTGGAAGAGGAATTAGCCCAGAAGAAAAATGCACTCAGCAGTTGCAGAATAAATACAGTAAGGAGAAGAGGATCAGGGATTTGCATGAGCACATACATCAAACCAACCTGCAGATAGCTAAGATGGCCAACAGAGTGCAGACTGCCAAGGCTGCTTGTACACAGCCATCATCAGCACCCTCTGCTGTATTGCAGGTGCATACCTCTGCTGCCCAGGGAGAAGCTAGTACCTCAAGATCCACCCTGCCTGAAGTGCACAAAGTACCAGAATGGCTTGTGGCAACAGGGCAATCGGTAGTCAGTATTCTCCTGGATGAGCCTGGGGCTAGTCACCAGGGCAAAGACTCCAGTAAAAAATCCTCTAGCAAAGGGTCTTCCAGAGCCCTACAATCATGGCATGAGCTTCCCCTCAAGAAGCACAAGTGCAACAATGAAACTTCATCTCAAGGACAGCAGAATGATTTTCTTGGTGAGTCTTCAGATACTACAACTTACACATCTTCAGATTCTTCCAATTCAGAGGTTTTCAGTAGTTCTAAGCATAAACATAAAGTAAGCATAAGCAGAAATTGGGCATGTTTGCCAAGCATTCAAATAAAATTAGAAAGCCTCAAAAATGGCCTCATAATAACTTAGACTTACATTTTGTTCAGAACGTACCAAATTTTGCAGACCTCACATTCGCGCAATTGGTAGCAGGTGAGTTATCTATTATCCAATGGGTGAAGTCTGATCTTGAGAAGCAGGGCAGTATTGCATTGCTCAAGCAATTAGCATATTGGAAGGTTAGGGGTGTGCAACTCTTCAAACTCAAGCAGCAGTTTTCAGGGGTGTTGCAAAGTATTGAAAAGGCTGAATCTTCCTGGGGGTCAGACTTAACACTGTTGGAGATGCTCATTGTGGGAGATGCCATCAAAAACACAGTAGGAGACAAGTTCTCATGTAAAGGGGAAAAAGACAAGGGCAGTGCCAGGGAAAGTAAGGACAGAGTATTGTTTTGTAAAGCCTATCAATCAGGCAACTGTTTAGTTACACTTAAGAATAATGCACATGCTGGTATGCTTGGTGACAAGCCTAAGTTGCTGCACCATGTCTGTGTGGCTTGCCTTCTAAAGAAGGGGAAAAAGGAGCAGCATAGAGAAAAATGGCAGATTGTCCTTTGTTTTCTGCCTGAGGGCAAGGAGCAAACCTATCAGGGTGTTTTCTCATAGACTGCAACAGAAGAATTGGTTTTAAGCATGGTGCAGCCAGTGGCAAATGAAACAGTTCAAATAGAGTTTGAGACAGTGCAGAACATGCAGGATATCATCCAGCATTATTTGGTAGATCAAGTTGAGTCTGGTGAGTCAGACTCTGAGGTTCTAGTAATCACAAAGGTAAACAGGGTGGTCAGCACAATGAATGTAGGCATTTTGGACAAGCCAATTTCATTCTCTCTGGTACAAATAGTGCAGCAAGTCCAGCCACAGGGGTACCCAATGTCTCTGGCACCAGAATTCCAATTTTTTCCAAGTGGAACTTGGACCTGATGTGCATATGTTGCACAAGTATCATGACAACAAGGTAGTAGAGTTTTTGCAGTTCAGTTGGCTGATCAGCAGGGATAAGTTTCCATTAACTTCTGGCCAAGTAGTTGATAATCACAGCAGTGCTCTCAGGCACAAAGGGGTGGTGAGGCAATATATTGAAACAGAGCTGCAATTTGATGCTTTATTAGGGCTGTTTATTAGCAACCCATTTCCACCCCTGCCCCCCAACAGCCTTGTCACCTATCAGTTCTATACCCAAGTGAGATTCCTCAGAGTACAGGCTCATCATGGATTTAAGTTTCCTGGAAGGGGGCTGTTAATGAAGGCATAGACAAGGACAGGTATCTAGGGGATCTTATTTCACTCAACTATCTGACAGTGGAAACTTTTGCAGCTATGGTCAGGTCCATGGGAAAGGGGGCTCTCATGTACCAGAGAGATATAAGATGAGCTTATTGGCAAATTTATGTGTGTCCAGCAGATTGGTCTTTACTAGGCTTCTCATGGGACGAGTTGTTTTTTGACATGGTGCTTAGTATGGGACTTACTTCTACAGCCTTTATTTGTCAAAGAGTCACCTCAGCAGTAGCATGGATCATGAACTGTCTGGGGGCCTTTTGTGTTAGCTATCTAGATGATTTCATAGGAGTGGCTCCAGGGAGTTGAGCTAGCAGAGACTTCCAGTATTTGGGGTTTTTGTTCAGAGATCTGAACATTACAGAGTCAACATCGAAAGCTTGTCCACCTTCTCACTCTATGATAGTCCTGGGCATTAGGTTCAACACCTTAGACATGACTATTTCGATAGATCAGGACAGTTGAGGAAATTAAGCTTATTATAGCAAAGTGGAAAGGCAGGACTAGTTGCTGTACAAAGGACTTAGAGTCCCTGATTGGTAAGCTGCAGTTCACCTCACAAGTTATCAGGTCCGAGCGTGTATTCATTGCCAGGTTGCTGGAAGTGTTGAGAGGTTTCCCTCAGTCAGGAGTACAGCCAGTGCAAGCAGATGTGTTACAGATCTACATTGGTGGGACAAGGTGATGCCTTGTCTTAATGGGGCATCCATTTACAGGCAAATTTTCTTTGAGACCTCAGCTTGGATAGATTCAGATGAAACTGTGGTAGGGGGAGGGGCAATATGTCAAGGTGAGTACTTTCACACTAAGTTCTGTGAGTTCCTGGTGTGTGAGGCAAACATCATATCTCATCTAGAGTTGCTGACATTGGTGGTTGCAGTCAAGAGTCTGAGAATAAGAAATTCTTTGTGTGCCTGGACAACTCTAATGCTGTTTCAGCCGTCAACTCAGGTAGGTCACATGACCCTTTCATGGTGCATTGTGTCAGGGAGCTAGCCTTCATGTGTGCAGTGCATAACATCAAGGTTCGGGCCAGACACATTCCAGGTAAGCTTAATGTGCTGCCAGATCTCTTGTTTCACTGGTGTCTATTGGATACAGTCAGACAGGAGTTCTGAATGCACACAAGGGGTAGCATTTGGACACAGAGAGGGGTAGAGGACCATTTATTTTTGTTCACAAATGACTGGTGATCAGTGGTCTCACACAATTTATTTCCTTTGTTTTGCAGCAGCAGAATGGCAAACCTTAAACCAGCAGTGCAAGGAGTTGATGTGGAATGGATTGGAGAAAGGTATGTGGCATAACGTTCTTACCCATGTCAATGCCTATCAGCAGTTTGTTACCAAGTTCCAGTTGCTGTTGCTCCCTTTAAGTGTTACAAATGTTTGCTTGTTTGTCACTCATCTGTATGTGCTGGGGAAACAGTTTCCAAAAATAAAAAACCATGTCTCAAGTTTATCTTGTTTTGCGCAGTTGTCAGGCTACCCACCAATTGATCAGCACAATATTTTTGTACAATACACTCCAAGGGGAATTCAGTGCACACTGCAGATTTTCCCTCACAAAGCAGTCCCGATCACAACATCCATGCTGGAGAAGATGGCTCAATTTGTGGATCACAGGCAGCCAGTTCAGATTGCTGCCTGGGCAGCAGTGTTGATTGGCTTCTTTCTTCTTTTGAGAAAGAGCAACCTTGTCCCAGATTCACATAAGAAGTTTTCTAAGAGAAAGCAGTTCATGAGAGGAGATTTCATTTTCCACAAAACCCTAGTCTTAGCAAATGTGTGCTGGTCTAAAGTGCAACAGACAGCTACCTCTTTCCCCTCCCCCCTGGTTCCTACCAAGAATGCTATTTGCCCTGTCAAGGCATTGTGGCACTTATTCATGGTCACTCCCAACAGGCCACAGCAGCCAGCTTTCTCATATTATTCCTTGGTAAAAGGGCCTTCCAGGCTGTGTGCACTCACATATTTGCAGGTGCAACTCTATATGAGGAAATGGTTAAGACAGGCCGGTTATGACCCTAGTAGGTTCAGTATGCATTCCTTGAGGTGAGGGGGGGCTTCCCACATATTTAACCATATGCTATTGGTGGAGGTGGTGCATCTCATGAGTGATTGGTCCAGCAACTGTTATAAACAGTACCTGGAGGACACTCTCAAATCTAGGATTAGGGTGGCTTTCAACTTCAGTTGGGACTTGTGAGCTGTAAGCTCCTGTATATATGGAGGGTTTTTTGCTTCATTCTGTAGTACCAGTGGTTAAGACAGTTCTCGAATGTTTGCAGCAAGAATTGTATTGGTATAACCTGGGATGGCTGTTGACCAAAGCTTTGCTTTTTACCAATGAGGCAGGGGGGATTCTGCAAAAACAAGACTGTTATATGGATGTAGATGTCATGGAAGGAACTCAGTACATTTATTTGGAAGGATTGATAGCTGGCCAGCTTAGAGATTTAAGTCACATTACCCAGGTGTTCATGTTAGTCGGTAGGCATTTACTGCACCCTTGGTGCACCAAGTTGTAAAATAAGGAATATATTTGACAGTTCATATGCACAGTGGCAGCAGTTAATAGTGCCACTCAGTTGTTCTAAGGAACTATTATACCTTCTCCATTGGATTCTCCAGAACAGTTGGAAAAAATCAAGACCCTTTAACTGGGCAATGTCTAAAGTCATCAAAGCAGCAGCGGACAAAGGTTTTGCCAGCCCATGTCATGTTTATCAAGGAAGACAGGCATAACAGGTATGCCCCTTATTATGAGGAAATGGGCACTATGTCTTCGTTTGCAGTGCATTTCATCTGCAGATTGTTCCTTGTCAAATCAAAGCTGATCAAGAGAGAGGATTCTGACCTGCTCCAGGCAGTGGAGGGACTCAAGGACATTCCTTAAACAGCTGTAATTTGGTGGCCAGTTTAATTAATTTGTGTAAGTGGCTATGAGCTGATCAGTGTTATAGTTTAAGTAGTTGTTACAATTTGATTGGTGTTCAGCAGGTACTATTGCACTGCTCAGTATTGCATAATGCCATGTTTTTACTGTTTTGTTATTGCATTTCAGTCCATCCGGCTAAAAATTTAGCAGATTTACCATGGTTTCCTTTGGGAGCTAGTGTAGGGCAATCTCCAAATTGTGTAGATAATTGCATGTTAATGGTGTTATAAAATGGTTTTTGTAATTTTTAAAAGTAATTTGTGTTGTTTGCTCAGGTTTGCAGCTTGGCCCATAATTTCATCAGCTGTTTTCACATCTACTCATTCTATATGTATTTTAGGGCATGACCCATCCTTTTACCCAACTTACACTTCTGAGGACCAG
Organism: Haplosyllis anthogorgicola; assembly: GCA_038406195.1. Taxonomy (NCBI): domain Eukaryota; kingdom Metazoa; phylum Annelida; class Polychaeta; order Phyllodocida; family Syllidae; genus Haplosyllis; species Haplosyllis anthogorgicola. The sequence goes on from JBCAUI010228749.1 coordinate 16,413, forward strand.
ACCCACCTTCAGTGCCACCAGATGAGGTCTGTGATCTCCTTGCCTACCGGCACATGCAACTTGTGCAGGTGTTACATCTAGAGTTCTCCCAACTCATCA
>JBCAUI010228860.1:0-30878 GCA_038406195.1 Haplosyllis anthogorgicola
CCCCCCCCCCCCCCCCCCCCCCCAGTCAACTTTTTTTCAATGGCAGCCCAGAACACAAATGTAGATTTCGTCCGATACATAGACCCTCATTGCTGAAAGCATGAGGTCAAATATGTTATTTTCTGCAATGGCAGAGGTACTAAGTACTTAAGCAACTTCTGTGTGTGTAATGTTTAAGGATGTATTGAGCAAGGAATAATCTTAATGGGTTAAATTGACATATATTTTCTGTTTTATGTGTTTTGTTGATAAATATTGTCATTGTTTACTAGAACTACCATTTGAACACACAAGTACATATCTCCCATACTGAGAGGTACATTGGGATGATTTCCCACTCTTCAAGTTCTTTTGACTTGTACCACCACCTCACCATGGGGACAAACAAACGCTCCTTGACTACTGCACTATTTGCATTGAAAAATAAGGCTACTTTCGATATTTGTTTGTATCTAATAAATTGAGCACCTCTTTTTACCTATGTGTACACATTTAATATCACCAATCCTGATGTAGTTGACAAGACGGGTTTTTTTTCATCATTAAATAAGTAGACATGAGCATTGTTGATCATCTAGATTCCTGAAAGTGTAGAATATGTGTGTATTGCGCAAAGTGTCATGTTTAATCTTTCAAAATAATATGAATAAATATTTGATTTCATGAATGATAACCTCGTATCCTCCCTTTAGACTTGAGTCACAACACAGAATTTCCAAGAGAAACGAAACTCTGACTTTTCGCGCAATACGATTAACCCTGTTAGTGTCCGCCGGGAAAAAGTTTACTTTGACAAACTGCTATTACATTCATCCCTTTATTTGTGCGGTTTGCCATTACACTATATATCAATCTCATTGTTTGGCTATTGTCACTCGTCTTTTTAACATTTTTTTATTGTCTAGCCTCTTCTACTGTTGAAATAACCATATTGGGTAAAATATCACATTTCCTGGGTTGGAGATGTTTACACCCCATGTGGGCATATCATTGTGCAATTATAGACTTTTTTGCTTTGGGCAAGGTTGCAAAATATCAATACAGTCAATGTTATCTAGATAAACGTTGTGTGTAAAGACTACACAAATGGTTTAATTTGTTCTCAAAGCCACAATTGTCTGAATTTTGTATGTATTTTGAAGAGCTCGTTGATAATCGTGGTACGAATAAATTCCAAGTGCACTTTTTAAGATCGAACAATTCAGACAGTATCTTTATTTGCGTGTCGTAACACCATTTTAAATAACATTACGTTATCATAAATCGCAGGAAAAAACACTGACTGCAATCCGCTGTTTACTGGGAGATGGGCAAGGGAACAAATATGGCTACCATATTGATACATGAAACATCATCGATGGTACAGGAGGAAAATCCGTGTGGTTCAGCGACATAAATCAAACAATTACTTGTCAGAACAAAACAAAAACAGACAGACGGGCACCGGTGATTGCACAGGTCAGCCAAATGTTGCAAAACAGGTAACGCCGACTCTCTATGCCATGATAATTATGATGCAGCGACCTCGCATTAATTACACAGATTTCACACATGAAAAAGTTTGCACCGACAGTCATTTCACGTCCATGTATTAAACGGTAAATTTCAGACAACGAGTTTAATGCCAATCACATTAATTAAAGCAATGATTCGATACAAAGTTGAGAGCTCTTTTTCGATTATCATCCGCGAGTGCAATTTTTTTTCTGCAAACCTTGTGTCGGTACGACTATGGTCTGTTTACTATTGGAAAACACACTAACATTTTCAACTTGGCAAATTAAAGGATTGGCATGTCTAATATACGGAGACTGTTGGGAGAACGGGGTCAAAAGCAGCTGCGCTGAGGGCACTAGGAGCTCATGCCCAACGCAATGGCGAAAGGTATGCAGATTTAAGCAACATAAATTACAGTAGAACTTGCTTTGAACGGTCACTGCTTTGGGCGGTCACCTGCATTTAAAGGCCAGTTTTGGTTGTAACTTCTTATATTTCATGTTTTATTTATGGCCACCCTGGTATAAGGCCACCAAATCTGGTCATTTACAGGCATTCTGTGGTTATTTTTGGTAATTTTTACAAAGCTTTGTAAAGCATTTTGAAAACATTTTGTAGCATTTCCTACCAAAATTAACCAAAAACATTTACAATGCGCAGAAAACGTCTTTCAAATGCATAAGTTTGTCTATAAATTGATGACTGTTAATATGTTTCTTGTAAATTTATCCTGTAGTTTCAATCTCAATGTGACTTTCATTGCTATTCAAAGTAGCAATATAGCAAAATATCAGGAGAATAGTAGTAACCATCCACCATGATACCTCTCTTTTGTAAGGTCACTTGTGTTTTACGGCAATTTTTCGTTGCAAAATTTAGTGACCGTTCAAAGCAGGTGCTACTGTACTTGGCTGCAAACAGTCAAGAAAACTGTTCGTTCAGACTAATGAATATCTCTGTTTTAGACACAGACAAACAGACAGATTTAGGTATGACAAATAGAAACATCAGGTAGTTTTACTTACGTTTGCAGGTGTCATGGTAGTCGTGGCAACAGTCTTTGAGTCCCAGGCAGTACTCGTCACAGAAGCATACGTGCGAACGTTTCCCTGTCTCAACGTCGTTCATACGCGGGCCCGTCGCCTTGCAGGTCACGTTCTTACCCGGGCAGCAGAGTTGTTGTTCCCAGCAGCCACTCTCGGCGGGGGCAATTAGTGCCACAGCGATTGCAATTAGAACCGCAGCGTAAATTCCAATTTTCGGTGCCATTTCTTCTAGACGTTGCTTTTTTTTTCACAAAATCAAATGTTCTTCTGGTTTTTTCCCACTTTTTGCAGTTGAATATTACAGCATAACTGTCTCAGCGATGCAATAAAAATGTCTTAAAAAGTGGATTGTAAAAAGTCTTTAAGAGTTTTGTTTCAGCATAAAAAGTGTACTTAATAATAAAACAATACTTTATTATGAAATCCAATGCGAGGTAGGTGGCAAAATTGTCATCACACAATCGAAAAAAATCTTTGTAAAGTACTCAGTACTGTTTATATGTAAACTGCCAATTGTGGGAGCAAGAAAAATACTCCAATGTCAGTCACCCTCTCCTCGAGACAAAGTCGTTTTTCTCACTGGCAGAAGTAGAAAATGGTGTTTTAATCTGAATGTGTCCAGTCAAAATGCCCTCCCAGCAACTAGCTTTCTTCACTGTAGTTAGGATATCTTCTCAATGGCTACAAAAGAAGAAAAATATCAAATCGTGTTAAGTGCCTTTCAAAGATTAACACTTTTATTGCATCTTGTGTGGCCGGACCTTACTTGCTTGTTAGGTCTTTGTTAGGCCCATAGTTAATGTTCGTGAATCCTATGTCTATGACGCTCTGTATCATGTATTCAGCTGATAAAGGCTTCAAACGTTGAGGTCATTATCAACATAGACATTATAATAGGAGGTATAAGTAGTAGACTCGCAAGCAATTATGTGATAAGAGATTCGATTGTTCTTTTCACAAAATATATCCACTTGTACTTGTCAATTTCACTTTACTATGTGATTTACTGGCCTGTGTGTAGAGATGTCCGTGTTAACTTCTAAGCAAAAAATACAAGTTTCGGTTATTCTAGTTTGTCCAATTAATATTTGCTTTTTGGCCTTGTGATATAGCATCATAGAGGACATCAAGGTTAGCTGTTGGAATAAGAAATCTCTATGCTATTCTCTAACCGTCCTTCTTGATATCCCAATCCATCAAGGAAAGGACGTGTGGGCCCTTATTTTGGAAACACACAATCTATGGTCTTGTTCCATGCATAACATATCAACCCACGTATGAAGGATCGGAACATTTCATTTACTCCAGTTTTCTGCCTGGATCCACTACCTTTAACCCTTTGTCGTATCAAAATAGGATTCCAAAGTGCTGGTAAATTTCCCCATCACAACCGTCAATAGCCTGTGGTTAGAGATGTTAGTTTTGAATGGAAGGCTTTCACTACACAGTTTATAGTAGTTTCACGTAGTACTATGCACCAGCGTGATCCTAGCTGAATAATCAGCATTTGCCATCTAGATTATGGCTATTCTGGCCGCCACTAAAATATGCAGGCCTCACAGGTTGAAGTGACTGTCTGCTGCAGCCAAAAGTCCATGTCTGGCTCCTTAACTGGCTCTAGAGTCTAGGTTGTGTAGGCTAAGAAGTCTATCCGGAATACATATTACCCGAAACCAAATGCTTGGAATCTTACAGCACTTGTCGCACTAAATGGTATTACCAAAATCATTAGAGGTACATAAATACTCTTCAGGCATCCTTGTATGCAACTCAGAGGTCGAAATATTTGGTATTATTCCGTATGCAGAACGACATCCACGATGTACATAAAGATGAATTACGTCAAAAGTTGCATGCATGCAAAATGTAAAATAGTTAGTACTTGATATTTGTTGTTGGAAACTGGGGAGTATCCGTAGTTTAAAGATTCGTCTTGCTCAAATTTACAGTGTACGTTTTTATATCCATGATTTTGTCGTGCAAAGCATAACTAATGCTTTACAAATACAAATCAATTGCTAACAATATCTTACATTACACTTTTTCTTTTCGTATTTTTGTACACAACTGAAAAATGTTATGCACATACACATCTCGCACTGTTAGCACTCGAGAAGTTCTGTGACTTCATTTTTTTCCCGCATGTATACTTTAGGATGATAGCAGCTAAGTTTTTTGGGGCTAATAAGCAAATCTATTATTCGCAGATGATATTTCTGCACTGGAAGTGTCTTAGTCTTCCGTTCAGGACCAATGATGCTGTAATCTCTAGATTACTTAGATGAAATATATGAGTTTTTTCTTATTGATACAGGAAATGTAGCAGTAAGTGGCATTCACTCTTAAAACAAGCGGATCATAGCTCTGTAACAAGCCAGTAAATTACCAGATGGGTACAGATGATTTGGCCTCTGCTTTATGATAATCTGTACAGATCTTGCCCCGTTTGTGTGTATTTGTGTATTATCTGAGTGGATATCTTAACTACCCAAGGACTCTTAGCTTGTTAGCGAACTGATGGGCATATTTTAGCAATCCACATGTAAAAGAAGAGTGTGTGTGTGTGTGTGTGCGTGTGTGCGTGCGTGCGCGCGCATGCTGTACCCCATTCCATACTGAATGTTCGTTTTTTCATCTCATCTCATAGAAAATAAATGTTACAATGTTAAGTTGATATATTATCTAACTGTATTCCTGAGCATGAAGGCAAGATTGACTGATCAACAGACATGTTGCTACTCAAATGCAAGAAAAGGGAATTAAGTAAATTCAAGGAGGCCCTTCTTAACAATTGACAAAATGCTATAATTTATTTCGGGGTCAAAGTTGCTAGAGCTGATTACTCGAACTAAATTGCACAGGCACACACAGAGTAAGTGGCAACTGTTTACCGAAATGGGCAACAATGATCTTCTTGTCGTAAAAATATGTGACATTTGGATGCGTTTAGCACTTTTAATTGTTGACACTTTAAATTAAAGGAAAATTTTTCGAACAAAAATTAAAAATGGGCACACAAATTGAAAATACGCAAAGATCGCAGAACTGATCACAGAAGTCAAATTCCTTTCTGCAATCGGCATCATGACATCATGGAAACCCTATCAATTGACTCTGGAGTTATTTAAGGTTTCAAATATTTACTAGCAGTTTGAACAAGATGAACTTATATTGGATGAGAAGTCATTCGAGGTAAGGGTTACAGAGATAAACAGTGCGCCGTGGAACTACCAACGTGGTGAGAGACTGCCCTCAACAACCTCAAAGCATCTTCTTCTTGTGTATATTCTAAAGCATGTTGAGTTCCAACAGATTTTTTTCCCATCTCCCCGAAGTAAATTATATTTGAAATTCCTTCTATTTTAATTTCCGTTTCTTGTAAAGGTCAACAGCTGAATGAATTGCATACTTTAAAAGTTTTGCTGAAAGAACGTAACTCTGAGGGTTTTTAATACTCAATAGAACTATACTTAACTTGAACTCGCCATCAAATCACGATAAATTGGCTACAAATTCAGCGTAACTACATCGATTTCAAAGATTACATGAAACTTGTTTTCTCATCATTGTAAACGTAAACAAATACCGTTGTGAACTTACGTAACTGTTAATTAGCCAAACCGTAATCTGTTTAATTAATGCAGCAAACCCTCTGATTTAACTGATATCCTTGCTTTACCATACACCATACTTTGAACATATGCCCACTACTTGGTACTTTGCACTTAAAGGTTAACCGAATATCCTATATACTTTCATTTTATATTTTAGGCCTACTTGCACATATCAATACATTTGATCATGTTGTTGGGTTGAAAACACGCTCAGAACAATAGCACTTTAAATAGTAATTGTTCATCCACATTCAGACTAGCTGCACCAAATAAAAATAGGATAACTAGCTTTACCATAACTTACAAACTTGCTGATAACAATAATTGGCATAATTACCTGATTAAAATCCTTTTAAAAAGTAATGCACGTTTATGTGTGAGGGGTGCACATACGTGTGTCCCCTGTGGCCACAAGTTGAACTGAATGCGCACTGCACACGCACTTGTATATGTACAGTGCAACAACCATGCTCAAAAATATTTTCGGGGAGATGACAGAAGCTTTACAGATCTGTTCTTCCTTGCCCGAAAATCTAAGAATTCCCGGAAACTGCTTGATCGGTGGCCTTTGTGACTCAGATACACTGGCTACCTTAAGAAAGCTTTAGCTATACGACTTCTTTCCTCGTAAGCTGAATAAATTCCAAAGAAAGAAGACTTTTATCGGATATTATGAGCTCATGATCTTCCAGCTGATCTCTTTTCGAATTATTTGAAAAATGAGACTAAAATGTAGTCTACGGTGATGTAATTATTTTTGTTTTTCTTCGCCCATGTTGTTTGTCATTGTTTTACTTGTGCCTTACTTTGTGCAACCCAACATCGCTTTCTAAAAGACCATGGTGTTCCCTTTGGCAAGTGAGCATCACAACAAACGCACAAGGTACACTGGGGTGCCTGGACTACAGCAGACAAACTTTCGCATTGTTTTGGAGTGAAGTTGGTGAATAGATCCGTTACAAAAATTTGACTACGTTTTTGGCTTTGGCGTAAGTTATCATACAGATGAAACTAAAGTTACACGCAAAAGAACATCTATTTATACCTCATTGATGTCAGGAAAAATAAGTTAAACCATCATCAAATCATCAGCCCAGTAAAAATTTAACTTAAAATTTTCTTGGTTTGCTTCGTAAGTACCGTAATGCACTCTAACAAATGGTGGAGTTTTGTCTTTCCTTAATTCTAAGTATTTATAGTGCTGTCCTCTACAGTCTACATCCTTCATTTAAGCCTTGGTACAACTTTCCCTAACATGCTTGTGCAGATGATAAAGATTGAGCATCTCAAATCTTGGTGCTTGACGGACTGACACTATTTTAACCAGAAAACAAACGCAGAAGTTCATCGATGAGATGATTTATTTATCTTCTTATTGACATTATAATGACGTAATTACATTGTAATTGACAGTGGTGTGCTCCCATTAGATTGTATTCTGTCAATGCGGTTTACAGTCACACTAAGTGAACACAAATTGTACTTTTCATCTTTCCCTTTGTGTATATATCAATGGCCGTTAGTAAGTATTAATGTTTTAGTAAGAAAACTTTAATGTCCAACAGAGACATGCAGGGTAATCCATAACTGTATGCACCGCATAATTAAATACCCTTTTTTTTTCAAGTACAATTTGTGTTCACACTAAAAATATTCACATCAACTTATTAAGAGTGAAAGCATTCTGTTAAGCTATATATATTTAACAGCTTACAAACTTGCAGTTATATACACTGTAACATTTTTCTACAGAATAACGAGTGTAAACCATGGGCAGACTTTCTGTTGTTTTGCTATTTCCTCTTGATGTACATGTGTTGGAAATGATTGTGCACGTAAATAAATTTGCAATTATTATTTATAAAATTAAACAAAGAGAATGTTCAATTAAATATAGTGAAAGGCAAAAAGGACTTATTTGTTTCACAGTTCTTGTCTATTACATGATTTTTTTTCACATCAACAATTACACATATAACATTTAGAGTAAGCCATTTATACAAGCTTAATGGTCTTTACATTTCTTAAACATAAGATGGTGAGTGTAATTGAACTAACAATAATGACAATGAAACGGCCATCTCTAATGTGAAGACGCTAATAATAAGAGCCAACATTTACAGATCAACTTTTCTCTGCACACTAGGCACAGACATTTCACGCATTGTAACTTCTTTACAAATTAAAACCTTTCGTGTCAACTTAACATCATAACTTAATCCATAATGCCTGAATACTTGCACTACATTTAACAAATAACTGATATGTCACTAAAAGTGATTTCACTTGTCACTTCTTTTCTTGACAGGTTGTCTTCGACGTATTTTCTACATAAATAATTATCGTTTCTACAAAGAATTGCAAAGATTCTCTTCTATAAATATTCTGTACAATTATTTAAATGTTGCTACTGTTACATGTGTTCCCGTATTCATTGTCCACTAACGTAACCTAGGTTCTTTTTATTCCGCGTGTCTTTCAGTGACTGTAATTGTTTTCCTTACTTGCTTTACAATTAATCTATCTACAGGGTACACATCTATCACTTCTCAACATGGTGCAAGAAATATCATTAGCAATCACTAGAAAATATGTTAACATTAGTTTGCTTCCTCGCTCAATCTTGTGTCTTTAACTTTCCAGTTAAATCCTTTTTGCTTGTTTTACATAGAATGTTAAAACACTTCTAGTCGAGGTGTTTTAAAACATAATGCACATGGCCCTATATTAATTAATAATAAAGATTCAGCCAGATCCTTCGCCATAAATAAAACCACTCTCATAAGGTTTGGCTTTTGCGGGACAGATTCATATAAAATGTACCCAAATTTAGCAACTAAATAAACACGGAATGAATATTATTAAACCTGCTTCTGATACACTTGAATGCTAAGCTCAGCAATAGTTTAAGCGGCTAGGGTTGGACATTGGCACACATAATTGTCACACAACTTGAGTTTATAGTTGGTAATAATGTATACATTCTTACATACAGTTCAAAGCTGTTCATAAAATTGACACAAAAATGTATTATACATTATTTCTAATTACAAGTCTTTAGTGAAATTCCTGAATCGAACAAGTGCAATCTCTTCATTTCATTACACAATGGACATCCAGTCGCACAGCTCTTATAATTTACTCTTCCATTAAAATTACGCACTATCGCTGACTAGGATAGATACACTTAACTACGCATACACGAAATTCTGCCACATAGAATGTCTTCTGTTGAAATTGAAAACAACTTTTCATGTTTATTTCTTAATTTTTCTTGTAGAGATTCCTGGCTACGTCTTTTGATTTTGCCATTTTTAAAACTGGACCTGATAAACATTTCTTTTTGCGTGCTCTCAACGTTGTTGCGTATCCTCTTCTATTTCATGAGGAATTGTCACCAGTGACAAATTTGGTGCTTAGCCATTATTTATCTTAATTGAGCTAAAATGTCCACTTTCTACATGCCATAACCCGGCATCGGCCCCTGTGGTGGCATCTGATACCCTGGTTGGGCATACATTCCAGGCATCTGCTGGGGGTATCCACCTTGTGGCATACCCATTCCTGGACCTGCTGTGATCATCAACTGTGGCTCATCTGAAAGGCAACACAATACTCAGTAATGTCACGTCCTTGAATAAAATGTGCCATAATATAATGCCAATGTTGCACTTTATTTTTATTACTCAATTACTGATCTTTTGCCAGTGTTATTATTATTCGATTTAACTCCACTATCATAGCGTCCCCAGTGTCCATCGACGATTATTGATAATAAGATATTCGATATTATTCAATCTTGATTAGTTTGAGGCATCTACTTACTTAATACAAGGGGTTTATCTTCCATTTTTTGTTCTTCCTCGCTCCTTAGTGACTCTGCCTGTTCTAACTTGTCAACCTGCAAAGAATTTTTTATCGTAATTAAAAAATTATGAAAAAAAATTCTATCAACTTTTTCTTTAAAGCGACAAATACAGAACTTCCAAACAATCATGCAATGCTCTCAGTGTAATTATAGCTGCACTTTCTTACCTTTGTGGTATATTCTCTCATAACTTGAACCATGTATGGCATTGCAAAGTCCATGATATTGTGTTTCCAGGCCAATTCGAGTATAACATCTGGCCTCAACAGGTCGTAACACTGGAACAGACAGGCTGCGAAGCATTCGTGATTATTCTCGTCCAAGAAATATGCCAACAATTCCTCGGCAATATCTGTGTTTCGTGACTCGGCTGCATATTGTGTGGCGTCCTGTAATAAGAGATAGTGACATCATAATCAAAATCAAGAACCTTTACACTTTATGTTTTTAATGCTGACTAGAAGTAAATGACTTTACACAAATATTTCTCAATACAAATTGGCAACATATTGTAAAGTGCTGTCGAAAACTCACAACGTTCAGAAGGTGTTATGTAAATATAATAAATACAAACATACAATAGATTAATGTCTTACCTTGAAGAGTCTGTCCTTCTTAGACAATTCCACAGCTTGCTTCCATCTGTTGTTTCCTCTGTACAGGTACGCAGCAATGCGTCTGAATTCAATCAGCTCGTGCTTCTCCAGCCTCTGAGCCAGTGAGATGTTATCGTAGTTGTCGAAGGCGTCAATCGATGCGCGGAGACTCTGATAATCTTCCTCATCGATCAGTAGGTTATTAAGAGCTTCATTGATGGACTTGTTGTTCAGGTTCTGCACAGACCGTAGGTACGGCTTCACTAATGGAATTTGGTTCACCTACAACGAACAAATAATGCGTAAATATACGTAAATACACAAAAGAAAATATACTTATTAACGAATGAATATGTTGAATGAAGAAGTAATATGAAAAATCTTTACGAACCTTGACAAAGTATGCTACAGCTCTGGTATGGTCCATACGTGGTGTAAGCACCAATAAGAGGTCGTTCAGCAGCATTGGCTTGTAGTCCAAATAAAACTGTATAGCTTTGTAGTAAATCTCTATGTTGGCCACCTGCAAAGAAAACACACTAAAATTAAATTGCATGACACACCTTCATGTGCAACATTACGTTTCTTCCTTCGTTTTAGTTTTTTTTTGGATAATTTCTGTATGGCCGCAATCAGTGTTTGTGCAAATTTTGAAACCAGACAAGTTCTTATCACTAATTTCTCTGACCTGATCAAATCTTTTCGAGTTATTTTGTTCAACAAGCTATTCAATTGAGATAAAGAATCATTTTAATTTTCTCATTTTGTTGCAGGTCTCAATTTGTAGAGGTCACTCCTAATTATCATGATCTTTTGGTGTGCATGTGAATACTAATACGTACCTTGGTTATGATATCCTTGAAGTGACTTTCTTTCCAGGCATCGCTAGGATGGTTCATCATGGTGAGAATAGCGTTATCATACTCTTCGTATTTGTCGTAAAGGAATACCAACTCTGACCACAAGTGTGCTGATTCGGCGGCACGTAATACCTGCAAATACATAGCATTTCGCGTTTTAAATAACCTAAACTTCGTTCTCTCCTTTCATATTGACCATTCTGTACAAAAGCTAACTGTCACGGTGCTTTTTATTGTGCGGTAATAAAATATTGTGTCTGCATGTTTACCTTTGGAATGTTAACTCTGGACCAGAAGAGTTCAAGGTGCTCCCTCATTTTCTCTGGCTTATATTTGGAGTACAAAATAGCTAATTCTGTGAACATACCCATGTGGGCTCTCTCCAAACCTAAAACACATGAAAGTTAAATTCTTTATTTGACTGTGTGAATGACACTATCTACGATTAACACGTCTTGTGAAATGAAAGTGCTAACCAGATTACAAAGGAAGGTACATCTGAGTACTGAAAATAAAGCAAGATACATCTTCAATTTTGAAATAAGAGATTACGACGTTTACCTAAAGCTGCCTCTAACAGAGATATGAGTTCCTCGAAGTAGCCGCGGTCCTGATAATAATTGATGAGTTCTTCCAACTCATCAGCATGCACCACTATATGTAAACCGCACATCTGCGCAAGACGGAACTCCTCGTTGTCGACACAGGCGAAGCAAACCTCCTTCCATGTCTTGGTGCTGTTTGCCTTTCTTGCACCATCAACGGCTCCTTGGTATTCTCCCAAGTGAACCAGAGTGATAGCCAAGCGAGCAAAGTTGGTAACATTGTTGTACAAAAGTTTGGCTGGTTCATACATTTTGTTATCGAAGCACCTGTCTGCTACCTATAATAGTAAGGTGAAATGTTAAACACGTTTTGACTGCGAAGCAACAACTAAATGTCCCGAGTCCAAGAACTGTGAACTGTCCAATTAGTACTTACAGCTGTAATGTTGGCATGGTTCGGAGCAGAAATAAACTCTTCCAAATCTGCGAGACGATTTGTCTTTGCATAAGCATAGACCAGCTCAGTTTCAATGAATGTTTCTCTGGCCTTCTTTCGTGCCATCTGTAGATATTTCACGAGGTCCTCCCAGTGGTCTGCAAAGTAGATGTATTACGAGGTTAATATGAAGATACAACATATATCAGCACGGATGCCTATTGACGAAGTCAGTGTTAAGCAGCTACATAGGTCTACGATGCTATTACACTGTTCTTACCGAGTCTACTGGCTGTTTCAACTACCTCCATGTATTGTGAGGGATCATCGGCCTTTATGTAGGAGTCGATTGCCTCCTTGACTAGGTTCTGTTGGAGCTGTGCACGCCCGAGCTGACTCCACACAGCGGGCTCGTTGCACTTCTCTGCGAACTCGTACGCACGGTCCAAGTTAGATACATGATCAATCAGCACCTGTTCAAAATAAGGTTCAGTTTCAAATTTGTTTGAGCAAACCATTTCCCTGTTATCATTCAATATACTTGAATCACAACGTCCTGACGTAAGTAACACACACCTGAATAGCTGAGGTGTTCACTTCAAACTTCTTAAAGATGGCAAATGCTTCTTCGTACAATTCGCTGCTGATTGCAATGTTGGCGATATCGGGTGCATCATAGTTGTCCAGTCTCGTGATATACTCCATTACACGTGTCCTGTCTGCCTTGATTGCAGTCAGGATCAACAGGTTCTGCAGATTCCTGAAGGCAAAATATACACAACCGATGCATTAATGTATAAGATATGACAATTATGATATTTATGTCAAATGAGTTACAAATTATTTGGCTTATTTTCCCCAAAATCTAGTCTTTACCTATGATCGCTGAAGACCGAGTTGTCCAGAACAATCTTTTCTAGAAGTTCGATGAGCTCGTTAGGAAGATCTGCCGTCATAAAAGCTTTCACAGTGACTGAGATGTCTTCGGGGTCCTGTGTTTCTGACAGAGCCGTTTGCACTACCTGAAAGCAAAGTGTCAAAACATTTGTATTTTTCACTATTTTACACCAATCGGTGGTCAACTCCGTGCAAGTCCTAACTTCCACCAAATACCTTCAATTTTACGGATTCCGTTTATAAATATATATGACTTACCTGATCTATAAGTGGTCGTTTGAATTCATTTTCATCACTCAATACATGTGCCCAAAGGTCAGGATCTCTCCTTTTCACGAGGTATCTAGCTTCACTCTTGAACAATGAATTTTCATTGCATACATTGATCAATTCATAATCGCAGAGACCTCTTTCATATGCTACACATGCCAAGTGGGGGTCACGTTTCTCACAGTACTTTCCAACGACCTTGCTGTCGTAATGTGCATTCTCCCTGCAAAGTACCATTATTTCTTTTATTACAAATTTTCAAAAATAAAAGAGACCTAAAAGGCATAGAACACATGCAAGATAGGATCTGTCGTTTAGTAACCCTAATGATAATGAAAACTTCTCCCAATTTACTAATGAATACACTAAATATACATGAACTTACTTGAGAAAACGTTCCGGGTTGTTGTTACTGTCTATGTAGATCTTGGCAAGCGCATTATGCGTAGCTGACTCTGTGACTCCTTCGTGTATTCTGGACTCCAACCAAGGAAGCAACAGCTTGAGCCTATTTCTCTTTTCTACCTCTTCTACAAGTTCATCTGTGGAGAATTGGCCACGTACCACCATGATGAGTTGCTTGATGGCATCCTCTGCACAGTCCACATCTAGCAATCCACCGACCACTACTGGGAGACGAGATGGGTTCACCTGTTGACAAAAAACAAACGATGTCAAATATCGAATTTTTTTCTCTAAGTCTATTATCAATCGCTGTAACTGAAATTACTCAATGATGACGGCTGATTGACTTACAGGTTCTTCTTGTATGACCAACACTACATGTATATTCGGAAAGAGATGTTTTTACTTTTGTATGTATCAATGTAAAACAAGACGGTTACCTTTTGCACATAGATTTCAATGTACTTCTGCAGGTTGTTCCTGTAGAGGTACAGAACTAAATCGTGTACATAGTCGAATCTGTCGCACACGATGATCAAAGGCAGCTGATCTGTCAGTTTGGCTTCCTGCAAACACATTTAAATATAAATTAGTTATGCACATTAATTTCTCTGCAATCAAATTTCTAGTGTTGGATGAACATAACTTTTTAGGAAACCCCACAATGGCCCAAAATTAGCTCACCTTGAGGAAATTTTTAACTCTTTCTGGGTCGTAGCAGTTACTTTCTCTGCAGATTCGCTCAACTTCCTTTATCTGGCCGGTCTTGCATGCTGACTGAATGTACTTGAAGTGAACCTCGGAGTCTTGTGAGAAATTGACGATTGATCCAAGGAAGTAAAACAGACCTGAAATACGGATTAAAATCGGCGAATAAGTAATGATATACTTCAGTAATTGCATACAAGCTATTTACCACTCTAGCAAAGTCCAAAGAGAAATTAAGTATTTTGATACTTTACCTTCAAAGCTCTTGAAGGATTCAAACAATTCAATAAGCGACTCAGTTGAGAGCTGCTCGTGATACTTGGTAGCGATCTGCACAACGACCTGCAGATTCTGTCTGATGTTAGACTGTAGCATGGCCTTCAGACATTCCAGACTGTCTTCCACTGACAAGGAACCAAAGTAGCTGACCAGCCATTCCGGGTTCAACATATGAGTATGCACCACTGTTCTCTTAATGTCGTACAAATCTGTGAAATGCTCCAGTGCCTACAAGGGATTCAGCAATTTTATAGCAACATCCAATGTGTCGGGAACGATTACGCTATTCTTCATTCACACTTATAAATAAAATTCTTTCAAAATACGTCACACCACAAAAAGAACCGTGCACATACCCGCTGGAGAAGACCTGCTTTCTCACAGAGCTGTCCAATGTGTGCTCTATCATAGTGTGTGAACATCTGGTTACCAAGGATCGCATCGGCAACTTGTGGTGCTGACATAAGGTTCATCTCTAGCAAACGTGTCTGCAAGTGACCCTCTGATGGTCGGTTGTTCTTGAGGGCATCAAGCAGGAATGATGTACACTGCTGCACCATGTTTGATTCCATGAACACGTCTACTATCTGGAAAATATAAAATACATCATTAATAATTTTTATTTTTAAACTCCATACTTCATAAAATTCGTCTTTTACACGGCAACAGCAATTAACAAACTCGCCGTATGTAAACCGTTACCTGATTGATATCCGCGAGAGGCTCATCATCAGCGACCAGCATCTGTGCAAACTGTGTTCCTTGATCTGGGTTCATTCTCATAATGTTGCGCAACAGGAATATGTAGTCTGGGGTGTGTCCTACTTTCTTGGCATACAGGACGATCTTCTGGAACTGTCCAGTTTCAGCAAAACACTGAATAACTTTGTTGGGTACGTTTGCTCTCAGGTAGACAGAAAGCGCCAGAGTAGGATCTACACCTTTGACAAGGTCTCCGAGTTCTTCACTGCACTCAAGCTGCAAGGAAACGATGTATATCTAATTTGGTTTCATCAGGAATAGGTGATCTATAATTACTTTTCTCACATCCTATTGTTCAGTTAACTTTCATAGCAATGTAAACAGTAATACTTTCACCAACCTTATCTTCTTTTAGCCACTTCTCAAGTAGCTGTTTCCTTCCCTGTTGGAGAGCAGGTCTGCATAGCTCCAGTGACTCATACTTATTCAGTTGTCCCTGGTCTAACAGTATTGAGAAGTACTGGAGCAGGGGTGATGTTGCACCAGCCTGTGCTGGGCACTGCTGGAACCTTTGGATCGTCTGAGGTGTTCTCAAAATACCCTGCAATAAATAGCGAACTTGATTACTTTCAGTTACAATACATTTACATACACCTCTTTAGCACTGGTAATGGCGTGGGCATTTTATAACGGAATGAAGTGTATACCTTTGGTGCACTTGCTGCAACTTTGGCTGCTTCAGAGTAGTTATTGTTCTGGAAGAGAGTGTTGAACTTGCGAACGAACAGATCTTCCGCACCAGGCAAGTTGTTACGAGATGCCATGCGCAGAGCCAGGTCTGGGTTCTGCAGGGTGTTTGTGATGTATTGGATTATGTTGTCTTCTTCTACTCCTACTGACAGTACCTGGAGCAAAAATTTTACTGGTATTTACAATTTAAACAATATAACAGTGTTAAAGAAATTCAATTAAAACCTTTGCAACTTGCACCCTGTTAAACTTACGATCAAGTTATAGCGTTAACTTACTTGTCCCTTTCTGTTAACACCGATTATTCCACTCGTACTTTCATGAGGAGCTGTTACAAAGATCGTATCGCCACTGATCCTGTTCATATAGATACATGTTCCGGTCTCAATATCGTAGAGGTGAATGTAACCATACTTGGTGATGAGATAGATGACGTCATACTTAGGTCCAACCTGAAAGACCAAGTTATTTCACTGCACGTAGTTTCTTCATTTGTGAGGACCTGGCCTCACTTTTGAGAAGTGTGTAACAGCATAAACAAAGTACAGAAATTTCATTTACAAGACAATTTATATGTAGACAATATAATTTGGTTTACCTGCATGGCTACAGGGAAATCGTTTTGGGCCTCTGGTGGGAAAAACACGTCTACAGCTTTCTTTTGGTACGGCTGGTTACCCTGAGGTGCGGTGCCAACCTCAATGATGTGCAACTGAAATGTATAAAACAACACAAAGTTATCGCATGGTTTCATTCGAACAAAGGAGCCAGAAACGGTCGCATCAAAAAGATCACGTGAAAAATACTAAAGATTGGTTCACAGTTATAGGAAGCAATTTTTGATAACCTTGTTGGGCCGACATAATTGATTGAATGATTGCATCTCAGTGTGGTTAGGATCTTGAAAGGTCTATCGCAATTCAAATTTGGCTTCCGACGGGCATTTCAGAACAAAGTTTTTCAAACCTGGTAAATCACAACTAACAATTTTAATGTCATGCCTCGCACCTGTAAAAGTCAGGAAGGAGGGAGAAGTGGCTTGCTTTTTAGTTAGAAGAAATAAGACAAATAAATAAGGCATTGGGATGAAATTCCAGGAGCATGCTGGGCTGCAAAACTATAAGGGGCAAAATAACCTAAAAACTAACACTACTAAATCTTTTTTATAATCTTTAAAACTTCTAACATAAGATTAAAAACCGTCGCTTGGCACAATGCAAATCAGATCACTTTCATAAAAGAACAGGCTTTGGTGCTTAAACTTAAATGTGCACTTATCCTTGCTGTTTGCTTGTGCCTCCCCCAGTTGCTACCTAAACGGCAATCAATCACAAGACACAGAAGATACAATCAATTCTCACACACACTTTCAAAAACGCATTGTTTTCAAAGTACAGCCAGGAAAGATCTTCTAAAATAATTTTCCTTCTTGAACAAAAATATGTGTTACATGATATAGAAAAAGTGAAAATACAAAGATTCAGTATTGATGTTCTATTTCAGAAAGAAAATTCCATTAATTCTTTGCAGACAAAGTTTACCAAAATGCAAATACAAATTCCAATTTGTACAACGCCCACAAACAACACTTTATGAGTCATACACATTTATCACAATCTTTTTTTTTTTTTTTTTGAAACATCATGAACACATTGCAAGCCACTTCTATTGACACAAAATCATATTAATTAACAATATTTATTTAAACCGCATAAATGGCTAGTGACCTACACCCACAATTGTTTTCAAAGTAATAAGACCTTCAAAGTAAGTGTCATTCTGTATTTTCTTCATGATCCACAATTTCGTAAGTTTCCAATTAAGTCATATCTCTGTTTACTTCAACATAACCAATCTAATAATTTACAATCTATATTACAACTTTAAAACCATGCCATGATATTACCTTTCCACCCTGGGCTCCTCGGACAGCAAAGCAGAAGAGGGTTGATTCGGCTGCATTTCCCTGCATCTTAAACTGTGAGAATGCTGCGGCGTGTCCCTCAATGGGCTGGCTCACCTTGCGCTCTACGGAATACAGCTGCATGGCTCCAACTACACGGTTTTGCTGCAATATATAAATTAAGACTTTAAAAAAATGCATTTTTGAAGATTTCCTGTTTGATCAGTGTTAGTTAAACGTATCGAAATGAGGAACGAGACAAATAATTGGTTCCCTTGCTTAAAATGGGTTGCGTGCAAATAAGTACAGAAAAAACACGTGGTTACAATCGTGGTTACTTGGTTTGACAGCGAGTCCCTGCCTTTTCACATTTGAAGTTCATTTTAACAGTTTACTTCTTGTGTCTCTTACTACTTTTACTTTCTGCGTGAAAATGTTCACACGTACATCTAACGAGACAAAAATGAAAATAATAGGATTAACTAAATACATATATTAAAAAGAGTGTGTTAGTCTGGGAGGTGCTCAACTATCATATTTATTCTAAAAGCTACATGTTGCCAAAGAAGAAAAATACATTCAAGACAGTGCAGCCCGTGTAAATGCAAGTGTTAGCAACATTTTCAATTCATTTAGTCAGGCCGATATTACTTTTCACTAAATGACAGTTTTCTAATTAGTGTAAGCCTCTAATCACTTTTAAGAGGGTTCGTCAACTCTTAGAATCGCCATGCCATGATCCCTTTCTGAGATCAAATTTATTTTGTCCTCTGGCAAAGAATCCAATGTCAAATATTATGGATTTGTACTCGGAGTTACATAACTTAGGGTCGTCATGTGTGCATGTGTTGCAGACTATTGATAAGCAGAAAGCTTATCGCAAAGCTTATTATTCATGACGTACATACCTTGAACGGAATGACTCATCCTATATTTTTAAACGATGAATATGAAGAACTGTAAATTGTCACCAATAAAAACGGTTAATAAAATTGTTCTAATTGCATGTATATTGGAATCCCACGCGAGTATTGTGTTTTTGTTTCCTGAACCGAATTCAATAGCAGATTTTCGTCGCGTGAAAGACACGCTAACAGCTTTAGAACCTTTTTATCGATATCCCTATTTAGCTAAGCTGGTTTTTCTTTATTTCGTCTAACGGAAACTTTCCTTTTCGAGCCCAAAGCTGCTAAAAGCAGTAAAAGTAAAAAACTAGAATGTTCAATTAACAATTGTTATAATGCTACCGTGTGCCAAAAAGCTAAAATCAGTCAACTGCTTGCCATGTGCGAACCACCAAGAGCTTGGACCAGATTTCAAGTTTTTTCATTATTCGAGAGTATTGTTTTTCGTCCATAGATTGTATTGTATTGTATATTTATTCGTCACTTATAAATCTACATATTTGTAATACAAAGGTTATTTCTAAGTAGACGATGGTTTTGGTTAGTTATAATCGACGGGTGCGGGCTAAATCTATGATTGTACCAATGGATCGGTGTCCGCACCTCTTTTATATAACCACAATCTTGTTTCTTGATTTTATAATAACACAAAATAAACAAAAATAAATAAAAACAGCACAACATCTAAGTTCTTTATCACTGCTCCTTGTGAAAACACTTTTAAATGATAGTGACCAATTTGAGTTTACATGTATTTGTATTTCAATCTGATATTTAACTTGCTTGGATATAAAGTAAAACAGTTATGAAATAAAGTATGCATTTGCAACAAATTTACTTTGTCTTATATATTAATGATCATTTAAACTTTTGCAAGTAGACGCTTGTATTATGATATCTGTCTGTACAGCACAAAGGTTATGAAAACAAAATCTAGAGACAATATAATAAAATTACAACTAATGTATAATGCAATACAAAACAATAAAATCTTCTGCTAAGTCTTGATTAAATGTATAAATCACAAACCCCTAATCACAGTGAGATATCAGTGTTAGTCAACAAATTTAGTGGCATTGAAATGATTATTTGCAAGAATAATTAACTATCAGTAACAATTTATGTCTAGATAAGCACACAGCTTGTTTTGGTTATGACAACAAATTGTTTAGTTTCCGTAAACAAATACATAGTGTTATGCCAACAAATTTACTGTTTTAACCAGACATACTACTCACTATACTAGGATAAGTCAGTTGGTTATGCCAACAATTTCTTAATCTACTCTTTTTCCATGGAAGGAATGGCAATGCACACCATTCTGTGCCTTTTCAACTGCTGTGAATGGCAAAATTTGGCATCACACAGCTTGCACTTTAGGCCTGGTTCCTGGTGCACTTTCATATGTATTTTAAGTAGATGTTCACTGAACGATGAATACGTGCACAGATGGCAATTCCACACAATCTTGTCATGGTCTGCAATGTGCCGTTTTAGGTCACCTACCCTTGTTGAACCACTTGTGGCAGTTGGCGACATGACACATGTGCTGTGCCCTGGTTTGGTGGGTGATCAAGTGGCGGTTCAGCAGGCTAGCGAAACGGATGGATTGAGCACACTTTGAGCATTTGTGTGGTTGCTCTTGGTGTAGGTACGTGTTGTTTATACAATCCTGGTGTGCTAAAGCATTTATTGCAAATGTCGCACTTTTTGTCAATCTTAAGCACTTGTCAGTAATGGACATTTAAGGTTCGAGTGTCACTAAACCCTGTGTTGCACAATTCACATGAAACGAAGGGTTTGCTTCTTCATTTAGGTATTTCAACAATCTTTATGCTGAGTTTGCCTCCTGCCCTGTGAATGGTGATTCCAGTGCCTTTTAGGACACTATTGGTGCTTAGTTTCTGGCATGTTCTGCTGGCGGGGCCATCTGCAGCACTTGTAGGGAGTTTTGGCTTGGATAGTCATTGCTTCAGTATTGATAATGGTATGTCATCATCTTCTGATGTGCTCACAGGATCTGTAGCAGATGTAGTCACTATTGGTGCACTTGAGGGGTGGCGTGGTCTCAAGTTATGATTGTTACAGGGCAGTTTCTTGACTGCTTGCTCATGTTTAATTTTCCCATCTGGTGCAGACAACATTATGAGTATCTCTTTGTTTTGTAACCATGTGTTTATAACCGTGTGGGTGTATTGTTACCATGCCTACAACTCTTGAGACTGGTGGACCTTCAAAGGTCAGGGAGTTGTCCACATCATTTTCTCCTTCATCACTTAACAATTGTTTGTAGCTGACTCTCTTACCTGAGTGGTTTGAATGAGTATCATACTGGTGACCAGTGGGTTCAATATCAACAAACTCTGGCACAGTGATGGGTGCTAGCAGTGGGGGCAGTGGTTCGGCAAGATCAGAACGTGGATGTCTGGCAGAAAGTATCTGATTGTCAGGGAGGACTGGTAGCTGAAAGTCTATGTTTGGGGGGCCCTGAACTGGTTTGAGTTCACCGAACAGATTATTACCAAAGTACACCAGTCTGGCCTGACTTAGTAGTAAAATGGCATCTTTGTTGTCCGTATAAGAAATGTCAATTGTGGTCCATGGGGAGTCATCATCTATTAGCACACATGCATGCATGTCTAGCATGTTACAGAGGCCCAAAATGGCTATCTCATCCGGTTTGACAACTTGTTTGGTTGTGTCCAACCATTTGTCATAAGTTATGTTCTTTTTGGCTAGCAGTCTTTCGCATCTTGGCATGATGGCATCTTTTTCAGATTTCATAAAATCATTGAATTGATTAAATAATGGTGTATTGTAGAGATTAAACTGCTTGAATATTTCAAACAAATTGTTGGTACAGTCGCTAGGTATGGCGAACCTACCGTGAAGTTTGAGTGTGTTAGTCTAGACGAGGTATCTTGGAGAGAGTTTTGCTGCTGTACTTTTTCTTCTCCGGTATTTTGCACACTTGTTTTATGTATGGAACGTTGGCAGTAAGATTAAGTCTCAGTTCTCTGGCCTTTTTCAGTGCCCAGTCATTGTAACAAGTGTTATCATCCATTTTGTAGGTGAATGGGGTCAGTGTTCTGCATTACTCGTTATGTAGGTCATGTTCTTCCTCTCTACCACATCATGTCTGGTTATACATTGCAAATACAGTTGCTGTACGGGCAACATTTCCATCAGAGTATTTTTTAAACTATTACATTACGACAATAAACAATAAATCTGCATTATGCCTACAAATTTATTCTTGACTCATGTGTTTTTCTGTTATGCCAATAAATTTTGACTTCAGTTTCTTGGTTTGTTGTTATGCCTACAAATTTATAGTCCAGGAGGTCTAAACTTGGTCACAATCGCAAAGTATTTATGGGAGGTTATGACTACAAATTCTAATATTTTTCAATCAGTTGTGCGGATACTTGTTTGGTAATGATTTAGCACTCATCAATTTTGTGTCTGGGCAGATAGGTGTGTATAGCAAGATGGATTTACACAGAAAGCTATTGTTAAATTGGTTACTTGAATGTGGGAGAATATTCGGAGTGTTTTTTTGTCTGGTGTTGCATTTGTGTTGTTTTTTCCCTAGATTTCGCTGTCCTATTCTGTTAAACATGTCTTTAATTGGTGCACATGTAGTTCATTGAATAATGAATCGTATCTCTCGCAGTGGCGAGTCTAATTTAATTTATCCTGCTCAAATACTGCAAGGAGGCATACCCTTATTTTCTACTTCAATTTTGCCAAGAACTGCAAAAGCGATATAATTGGACTTGTGTGCAAATAGGTGATTCTTGTACTGGTCTGTAACCCTTTAGATTTCGGTCTTTATTCAGTTTAAATGATACTTGACGCAGAAATCACCAAGTCAAGACAAGAACAGTCAACTCAATGACGCGAACTCTAACGGCACTTTTGCCCGAAACAAAAACTGACTGAACTGGTAATTTGTATTTGATTGTGCAAAGTGGATGGACTTAAAGGGTCTCAAGCTGGTGCCTGCAATCTTCTGTTTGAGCACATCCCCTCCACATCACAATGTCTCTCCATAAGCGGCACTAGTAGCAGAACAGGGGTTTTATTATTGATCCACGAAAAACGACTGCTTCTCACGAGATGGAACTCTTCCACTATGTCCCATAAAAAAGTTGCTGAATTACCGACTGAATGGCATCCTGTGTTTTTGTAAGTGTTGCACCTTTTTGTCGATGCAAGATTTTCACAATGATAATTAACAATCAGTTAAGGTTTTTTTTATTTAATTGTTCGGATTACATTACCCACCGCATTTTGAAATTGGGATTTCAAAAAAAAAAAAAAAAAAAAAATCATATGACAGAAGAAACATGTTATGCATGGCAAAATATGGTTGTCTTGGTGCTGTCAGAAGTCAATCTGTTTGAAGTTTATTGAGAAAAATATTAATTTAATTTTTTTTTAACAGTTTGGCTTTTTAGAGACTAAGTTCAATTTTTATTTATATTTTTTTTTCCGATCGCCGCACTTTGAAAATCCTGACCATGCAATGTAATCCAAACGATTAAAAAAATAAGCCTAAAACTGTACAAGATCTATTGATGAACATTGTCCACAGTTTGTTGAATATTTTATACTGCAGCAAGGATGCATTTGTAACTTGCGTGAAATCAATAATGACCAATAAATACGATCAACTTCGACCCTTATTGACTTCCCTGACAAGAACAATGTAAATGTCAATATTCTTCATTGTATGCACACATCAAGTAAGTTTTGTAGGCATTACTTTACTATTTAAACGAGCAAAAGTCTCAGATTACGTGCGCTAAGAATCTAATCTGGTGGACTCGTGTTTAAAGTAGCTACAGGCACCGACTCGCACATTTTTTTCCGTTTCCAGCAGCACCCACATTAACAGTAGCCAATGTCTCTGGATTATTACGTCAATGCCAACACAGCTGTCTCCAGTGATACTGGAGGAATATCTGCAATTCTGGAGAATGTTTTCAAAGCTTATCATCTTAAGTGCTTCCCGTGTTATGCGTGATTGATTATGAAAAGAATACGTATTGTTTCTATTTCACTGAAAGTGTCTACGTAGCTACAATGTTTTCATTTTCTCTCAGGGCTACCCTTCGACGAAGCACTCCAATGTTTTAAATAATACGAAATGTTATTAGGTAGTAATCACCCAAATTATATATCATAGGCGTCTCCATCAAAGCTAGGAGTTTATCAGTGTGCATAGCTACGAATGCGAGATGAAGGAGACGACACGTTCACTTATTTAGGTATCAGCAATATTAAGTTCTTGTCAGGCCCGAATCATGCACTGGGGAATGATAAACATCGCAGGACAACTTAGATACTACTATTATCGAAAGACCTGGTTACATAATAAATAACTCGCCGTTCATTTGGTGATAAAAGATCCTATCTTCTCCTAATTTGCTTGACTACTTGTACTACAACACTGAATCCCAAACTTAAACACTTATCATTGACAAATCTATATGTAGTCAATGTTTACGCCGTTGGTATCTATGATTAACATTTCTTGAAAGGTTTACCAGTAAGAACTCCATCCGATGTATGGCAGAAAGGCACCTTGCCAACATTCTCCCACATGTTGCTTTTAGACTATGTAATTCGATTGATCCTGATACCTTTCAACTGTGGCGTAGACACAAAGGTTGTGTTGATACACAACAACTTCGAAAGGTACCCCTCTATCTAAATGATCGATTATACCTTTCACAATATACACCTTTGAAATTATTGTTTACACCAGTCTGGAGTACGCCCTTCACATTACCCTTCGCGGAAACGATAAAACGAAACACCACTTGTCGGTATGTTCATGCACATTCTGCGAATGAATTAATTTTAAGCCCGTAATGCATGGGAGAACTGTTTTTAGTGGAGGAACGAATAATCATTGATAGGACTGAAAATAATATTTGTGCACAACTTTGAATTGTGTGATAAACAGCAGGATGAATCGCACACAAAACACTTGTTTCAATTTGAAACTTTGTACATCAATGCATGGTAGTGTTAAGTTTCACACACGACATACACAATCCCTACCCAATTAAATTTGATATTATTGTACAAACAAAGTTTTGTGAGCTACACTAAAGGCTTCAGTGAATTTGTGCATGTTGATCTTTAAAAAGAAGCAATCTTAGTGCTTTCCGTTTTCAATGTTAAACTTGTTTGTCAGATCCACTATGAAATAGTAATCGTGTTCTTACAAAGTCCTTATGTTTCTAACAATACCTGGTTACGTGACAGTTGTAGTAGTATGACAGAAGCAGCACCAGAAGTAGTGAAGGTACACAGTGAAATACAGCAGCTGCACACTACGGGAGGTTACAATAAAACCACGACGATTATAAGAAAAAAAGTTTACCTCGCCAGCATTTACCTGTGCCGATATACCAATAAGCAAAAGCCACTTTTGGGCTGCGTCTGTACGATAGTTTATTATCTGGCACCCTGCTAAGCTAGAGTGTCGGTCAAACACCTTCTGTGGCTGCGATTCGCCTGCAAAACACAAAACAGTACTTTAAATTTAAATGCGTCAACAACACGTTCAAAATCGAAAGGGGCGTAAAGTTCAAACTCAGAAAATGTTTATATTTGCTATTGAAGCATCGTCCAAACTCCATACTTGAAGTTATTATAATCGCGTTTCCAATTAAATAAAGTAGATAAAATCATATGTCACTTTAAAAACAAATACAGTATAGTTATTAGCCTATCTCTATTACCCTGACCACATTTGCTAACCACAGAGTCCCTCCATTTATCTCGAGAATCAAACTATGCCTTCATAGTACGATTGTTTTATATTCACTGGTCCAATAAACGGCGACACATTTTCCAAAGCAATACGCAACAAATGACACACACACGTAAAAAAACTTACAAAAACATTTTCCGTTTTGCGGATATAACACATTAACACTTTTCTGCCATTTTAAACCCTGATCATCTGGGCCTATAAACATACCATTCACCATATGAAGGTCACGCTAAATAGAAGTTTAAAATACCATCCCTCACATTAAAGACTTACCTTGTTCTACACAATGGAAAGAATAAAACTATGTAGTTCAGCAAAAAATGATCTTGATTTAACAAAAATACTTTGTTACAAACTTTCTTCTGTTCTTTATCATTTTTAAACCTGATTGAGTCTTTGTCTCCTCGTAATTGCCAAAGTAGTAACGGCTAAGTGTTTACCTTCCATGCCCCAGTGATAACAGGCATTGTCAGTAACAAGCGCTACTGTGTTGATGCTAATCCACTTCCAGAACTGAACCTCTTCCGTCATATTGTGAGCCTTCATCTTGGACTTCATTTCTATGTTAAAGATCTGAAGTGTCTTTCCAGCTGCAAAGGAAAAGGGCATCACTGGGTTACAATCTTTTAGCTTGCGTCGAAGAAAGAAAAAAAATTGATTCATTAGATTCATTAGAACTCATTAATTAATTTAACAAGTTTGACTTCACGTACGCAAATACAACTGAATCTCAATTTAATGTGGAAGGTCACTTTTATGTGGATGACAGTATGTTAAAATCACAATGAAGTAGGCCAAACTCTTCTCAGTCAGTCGAACATAACAAAGATCAGAACAATTCACTTTCTTTGAAGATACTAATCTCATTTACAATGATATACATAAGATTGATATGACTGGTGGCTTTCAGTTTCATCATAGATCAAAATTCTAACCTTTGAGTGCAATAACTTTGCTGGTAGGGTTCATAATAGCGGAATCTGCAGAGATCGGCCTCCTGACTGGATTGGCAGTGTCGTTCATATCGATAATGACCACCTGTGCCGTATCTCCCACTTTCTCTCGCACGCATATGAATTTGTCCGACTCCATAGTAAGTGTGGAGAAGCCAATGTTTGCTGCGTTGATGCCCACATTTTGGAGCTGAAATGGAAGTCAAAGGAATAAAATGAAAAGTCGGTAAATAATGCCATTTTCTTATCCATAGTGTCAACGTTTGTCTCCAACCAGTTCTCCATTTCGATACTGGTACTTGTATGTTCTGGAGAAAGTACCGTACCCGATTTCTGATGGAAAAGAAACCAGATTACTGTATATTTGTATTTGGATCACAGAAGGTTACTAGATGATTGAAGTTTTGCCAAAATCCTGTTTCAAGTCAACGCCCCCTTTGCGCTGTTTTGACCCTGGACCCAAGAATTGGGTCATTGCTTCTTGAAATTAATTAAACCGATCTTCTGCACTAATCAACCCATAATTTTTTCCACATAAAATCTTCTCTGAATTGCCATGCAAAATACGACTAGAATCATAACTACTGTATAATAGAACTATTTTCTTTTGCCAATGGAAATGCTGGCATGTGACTGCACAGACTACCGGTATTTTCCACTTGCGGCTTTAATCACTGGTCAAAAAAGCAATTATAATCGTTCTCTAAAACAACAAATCTCGATTTAATGCAACCCAGGTATTGTACAGAGTATAAATATTAGCAAATGAGAACAACATATTCTGATCTAACATTAAAATTTGGGGAAATTATCATAATAGCACAGCAATTTTGACAGCGACGGGGGCGTGTTTGGTGACATCGTCACCGCTGGACAGCGTTTTTCTTACCTGTATGTGCTCCTGAAAACGAATGGGCAGAATCTGTGCCATTCTGCTTGCTTTGTGCTTCTTGTAGTCAATAGGAGTTTGCAATTTTTTGCATAAATCTGCTAATTTTTGTCGAAAAGTATCGGTGGTATCGCCTCAGCTTCCTCTTACAATCCAAGATGGCGACCACCGATTTAGAAAAATAGGCCGAGTATTCATGCGCCAAACACATTTGTATTTTGATTCAAGGCATGGGATAATCAATTAAAACTAGAGATGCGTTTAGATTATTATCTATAACTCTGTAATGGTAAATATACTTTGGTGTAAGCAGAGAATACAAAATAAACACGTTTCATTCATGGACTATATTTTGTACACCCCAACACTAAATAGGGGCACTGACAGGAGAAATTTGCTTCTGGGGTCGACTTCACTCAAATAAATAATTTTAAATTAGTTAAAATTCTGGGAGTGCCAGTGGCGGATCCACGATTCAGGGAATGTCCAACCTTTCCGAGTGCTGATATTTCCAGATGAAGCGAAGCGGAATCGTGCAAAAACAGCATATCTTTTGGCAGTGGAAATATTTTATACAAGTAACCATTATCAATGATTGATTGATTGATTATTTATTTACCTCGATAATATTACATCTTCTTTTAAATTTTTGTTAACAATATTTCAATGATTATTTTAATTCGATCGAAGGAAGGTTGACCTTATGAGCCAAATAGGCTGTCTGTACTGTACAGCTGGGGTCCACTTATACTCAAATGATAATGATGAATGATTATATTATCAATCTGAAAAGAAAGCATTAATTAAAAAGAATTGAAATTTGTTAGTTTTAGGTGTTGTCACTGCAAATAAGGATAGGAGCTGAAGGGTTAGTGTAAATGGAGACACTTTATGTAAAGTGATCTTGATAATAACATTTCTTGAGACCCATTAGGCTTTTGGTTTTTCGTGTTTTTTGTGACGATCTCAACCAAATTGTTTACATAAATAGCTTCTGTTAAAAATAGTAGAGCTGTGCTTTGATAATCTCGACATATTGGGAGCAATTTTTGAATATTACTGGGCGAAATTTCATTGTTTAGTTTGTATCCCAACTTCAGGAGTTCTAGTTCTATGATCTCGTCTACTTTTAGGATATGGAGTGATTTAAATCGGCTCGGTATGTGCATTATATTTTGCGTTTGTTATGAGTCTGATACATTGTTTTTGAAGTTTGAAAATTCCATTTTTATCAGCAGCTTTACACAATAATCCCTATAGTATAATTCCATAATTCAAGTGGGAATAGAAATGTGCATAGTATAAGTTTGTTTTCAATGTTGTTGGTAATAATTGTTTTACACAATTTATCATGTACTTATTTGACATCAGTTTCTTATATAAGTTATTAATGTGTACGATCCATTTTAGTTTCTTATCAGTGTACATACCGAGGCATTTTATAACTTCTACCCGATTGATCGATATTCCATTTAACATTAAGTCAGGTATATACATCTATTAGCTGGATATTACCCAGATTAAAAATCATAAATTGTGTCTTTCCTACATTGAGCGATAGTTTGTTACAATTAAACCAGTGCATTAGAACAGCAATATCGGATTGTAATTTTCTTATAATATTTCTTGGGTTTGAGTCAGATACTATGATCGTGGTATCATTAGCATAAATAATTGCCTCACCATATTCTAATGATGTAAAGATGTCGTTTGATGCAATAATATAATATAGAGGTCCTAAAATTGAACCTTGTGGACATCCGACATCTACAATATTTTTTCATATTGATACGGCTTCTATTTACAATATTTTAACCCGGAGTGATTAGTTGACAGAATTCCAAGCAGATGTCAGGCTAGTTTGTTTTGATGCCCTGATCCCTAGTTCAAGCACCTAGGGTCACAGATCAGTGCTCATAATGGAACAATAAAGATCCAATGTTCATGATGTGAACACTGTACCATGCTAAATTGACACGCAGCATGTATTGCATTGTTTCATGCCCCAGTTCCTCACACCTGACACCTGATCAACTGTCATGTCTTGGTGCCCTGGTTAGACAATAATTCACCAGCACTTTGTTTATATTTTGGTTTACTTTCAGTTCAGTGAGGTTAGATAGTCACTAACAGCATGTGTCAGCACCTCCTAATAAGGAACGGGTAAATAGAAGGCAGTATCAATATACCCTCTGCCATGACTGGACGTGTCATGCAAATAGAATGGATTAGCGTATTTACTACACTGTCGGATTACAAAAAATAGATCCGTGGGACCTGTGCTGATTTAAAGAACACGCACACATGCACGCACGCAATGTTAAATGTGTTCTTTTTGAAATGTATGTAAATTAATAAATAACACGCATGCACGCACACACACATGCATGCACACACGCATGCATGCACACACACACACATGCACATGTTGAGAGGAGTATTTTTACAGTATTATTTGGACTCTATACTCAAACTGTAAAATTTAACAACACATCATGTGATGCAAGACCTTGAATTGATTTATGGCTGTGTTTGTGTATAAGATACTATCCAGTATGTTTTAATATTACTTTGACAAAGAGACATATGTAAGTTGGAATATAAATATGGAATATATATGGCTTTACTTTAGATCTACCTATGTAATATGAATATGGATTACCTGTGCGCATGCACGCATGCACATATGCATGCACGCACACACACGCAGGTAATCCATATTCATATTACATAGGTAGATCTAAAGTAATACTCCTCTCAACATGCACACATGCACACACACACACACACATGTAATCCATATTCATATTACATAGGTAGATCTAATGTAATACTGATCTCAACATGTACACATGCATGCACGCATGCACACACGCACGCATAGGTAATCCATATTCATATTACATAGGTAGATCTAAAGTAAATCCATTACAGTATTATTTGGACTCTATACTCAAAC
>JBCAUI010228861.1:0-16510 GCA_038406195.1 Haplosyllis anthogorgicola
TCTAGCAAATTAAAGCAGGATCAAACCTGAGTGCTTTGAAACATAAATCCATTACACAACAAACATTACAACATCATTAGAAGATCTACTACAACTTACCTTAAAGGACAACGCGAACTCTACAACACCACATTGCACTGCTCATGTAAGACTTTGTCTCATTCGGTATTTTAGAATTAAAAAAAAAACCCTCTTTATTCACCATTTCATTGTACTCAGGGTATATATGCGGAAATAGTAGGACCTACAATTCCGGATTTGAAAGACCGAATTAATGCAAACTACGAAGAGATAGCTAGGGCACTTGTTGCTAGGAGTGTGGGATACTGCTTTGGAGCCATTGATGGTGGCATGTTAGCGCACAGGTTGGTAGGTTGTTACTAGTCTGCTTTAATATTTGTACTCGTTAACAATATTATTGTTCTAGTAAATATGAGCTCATCCTAAATTTGGATTTGCCCAACTATACAAAATTAAAGGAATGGCAAGGCAAATTGCCGACTGCATTTGTGGGCTCTCAATCTGTACTACACACTAGTCTGGGGAAAAGTACACTCGTGTTGACTGCAGTACGCGTATGCTGCGCTGCATCTGTTAGACCAGAGGATATTATATGCAACCGATGCGGAAAATAATCCTCACACGATAGAGACGACAAGAATCCGTAAGCTAGCTTGTGAGCTTAAGCAGTCAATTGAGCTTGGCTTGGCTTGAGCCAAATTATTTTAACTTGTGGCCTGGGAGATATATCAACTGTAGCCAAGTTTTGTCGAGTTTAAAGAAACCAAGGGAAATGGTTCATGAATGAAAAGAAGTCACAAGTACTGGTTTGTACTGGTACTGGTACTGGTTTGTAGCTAAGCTAGCTAAAGTCCAGAAATTAAGCAAGTTGCCATTTCTATCACACAACCGATTTACAGTCGGTTTATTTATGGCTAGTTGGGAGACTATTTGCCTATTTCGGAAAATTTGGCTTATTTTTAGGTGAAATTAATCTCGAAATATCTTTGATACGTTCAACTTGGTCTCAATATCTTTCAGGAATCCTAACCATTTGGAGTTATTTATTTTCTTGTCTTGTTTATTCGGAACCATTGGCTCTGCTGTTGTTCCTTGGTGTAAGGATCTATGGATGTTGGGTCTAATGCTGCACATTGAAGGATGGGGACAGGCATTTATTAATACGGGTAGGTAGAAAGGAATGACCCAAAATGGCAAACTTTCAAAGTAATTGAGACCAATTGATTTGTAGTCCGTCATTGCAGCGGACGGTAAAGGAACTACTCCTCATTATTTCAATATTGTCGCTGACGAGCCGTTAAAAAAATTTGTATTTTTAGCAGATTCATAAAGCATTATTTGATTGTACATGTACATGTATGATACGTGCAATGATCTAGCCGTGTTTTCAATTCGTGGTCTATTCTTTTTGCGGTCTATTTAGTTATTCAGCACATATAAATGCGAAGTCTAAGCATACATTTTCATTCGTTATGCTATTCTTTTAGGCACAGATACCATGGTTCTGGCTATGTGGGGTAAAAATGCAGCAAGCCCAGTTCATGCTTTACACTTTGGTTTTGGAATTGGTGCTGTTCTAGCTCCGCAATTAGCCAGACCCTTCATTGCGGAAAGAAACGTAGAAGACACAAGTGCCTTCAGTGGTTCACCCAACAGCAGTACAGTGACACAAGAGTCGTCGTCATTGTTTTCTATTACCTCATCACATGAAAATATAGAACCCACACACCTACCAGGTCTTCATTCGGATATTGAAATACCTTATACAATCAGTGCAGTTTACTCATTCATATTTTTCCTTCTGTTTTTGGGTTTCTACATAAAAGGCTACGAAAAGAGGAAAGCCTTCAAACACCACAAAATTACTGCAAGAAGAGAACTTAATGACACATCTACCTTTTCGTCCATGAAAGATTTCATGAAATCTTTTTCCCCCGGATCTTGCACTGGCGGAAATGCCACATTTGGCTTTATGTTTTTCGTCTTAATTTTTCTCTATTATGGAAATGTAGTCGGAGGAGAAAGAGCATACGGTAGATTTATTTTCTCGTATGCCATAAAGAGTGAGCAGGCATTCTCCTCAAGAGATGCAGCAATGTTAAATAGCGTATTCTGGATAGGTTTCACTTCTGGTCGCGGTTTATCCTCCATTTTAGCATACTGGTGCCCTGTTTACATTTTGATAACTATTGAATTGACCCTAAATATTATTTCTGGAATAGCCTTGACAATTTGGGGTTTAACAATCCCAGGCGTATTGTGGGTATTTACTGGTATTCTCGGACTGTTTTTGTCCCCAATATTCCCAGCTGGACTTGCATGGAGTAATTTATATGTAGAAATGAAAGGTTTGGCTATAACAGTAGTCTATATAGGAGCAAGTATTGGAGCTATAATCTACCAGTGGGTGACGGGGTACTTGTTCGAATATGAAGGACCACCCACTTTAATGTATGTTATACTTGGCTACGCATTATTTATTACGTTAACCTTCATACTAATGGTGATCGTAGTGAGACCGCATGGGAAGAGATTCGAAAGGCACCGTTAAACCTTTTTCTCACTCATTTCTAAATAGAATAATTTGCCTAATTAATAAGGAAATTTTGACTGTAGTGTTCATCAAATAACTGCACTGAAACTATTTTTGCAACAATTTCAGGCCGCGTTGTTACGTTGATAAATACACTGAGCAATCTTTTATTGCTACAACAGAGTTGCAGCTAGGCGTTTCCCCGAGAAGATTACTACTAAATTATGGGATAGATTTTGGGGGTTATATTTGTGGGGTATAAGGTGCATCAATAGCGATGCTGTAACTCGGTGTAATTTACACGCTCTTGTTTTTATACCTACCCAAATTTTAGGTGCGAACAAGCAATTTCTAACTTTAGGACTCAAATTCGAACTTTATTAATTAGTTCTCCTTCAGTGATGTTTATTTTGCCAGTAATAGTATTGATCGGCCTGCCTAATTAGGTTTATTTGCCCAGATAACTTGCTATATAATTTCTTTGAAGAAAAATCTCTATTAAGGACACAGAGAGTGCAGTGATAAAGCAGCATCTATACTTTTGATAGTCTATCAAACATGAAAGTAAAATTGAGAGATTAATTAACCGATTTAGTTCAATTACAGGTTTTTGTGAATCAGATATGAGTTCATGGGATTTCGGTTTAAAAACTATTTCAGGCAGTCCTGAGAATGAAACTGTTAGCAAATAAAGTCTGTATTGAAACCCTTGTGTGTTGCATTATCTGTTGCATTATCTTAGTAAGGCTTCCGTGAAAGTCCATTCGATTATTCGAGGTTTTTCCTATTTCTTTCACCTCCTAAGTTAGGGAGATTTGGCAGATTAGGCAGGAATTTATACCATTATCAGTAAAATAACTTGGTCAATGACCAATGATACGTTCAGAACTGACTGCAGTCTTCTTCAAGTCTGTGTCATCGGTCATGGACTTAAACTAGTCTAAATTCATAGGGTGAAATTTCTATCATTTTGGCTCCGTAGTGCCTCAAAAGTACAGCGTGTGATTATTTCTTTTCTTTTTGTTTTCTCCGTTTCCAAAATGATAGGAATTTCACGAGCTGTCCCTATCAAATCTGTCAAATCTGCCTAATCTGTCCAGGCAGGCAAAAGAAATAGAAACTGGACAATCCAGTAGGTTGCAAAGCCGTTGCATTTCGTACAAGTTACAATTTTATTGCAAGTTGCGAGTGCACCAAGGTCAACTGGGAGGGTGGGGTCCCGTGTTGCCAATTGCAAGTGCACCAAGGTCAACTCGGATGGGGTAAGGTTGTGTATTACAGTAAGGTAACTAAAGATTAGAGTTTAGTTACAGATTTTTTCATCAAAGTGTTCCACAAGTGTGTTACCACTGTAGGAATAATTCCGTTCATCGAAACTTCTTTACTATCCTTGTGGTCCGGTTTTTTTTTACATTTTTACTCATATTCCCATTCCAAGTTGTGTAGCAGATTTCAATATTTTTGTTTTCCGCTCGACGATAAGTGACGATAAGTTGCGGAAAAGTCTTTGAACCACTGGGTGGATAACTATTTTAACTAACTGTGGCTTTCATGCTGAGATATTATTGTATTTGCATACGTCTTAAAAATGTATACTACCAAACAAATAATAAAACATCGAACCCAATGTTCTCACATAATGAAAATTTTGTGTGATAAAAAAAGCAATGTTCAATCTTGCCATATTGTTGCATATCATCACTTATTGTCGAGCGGAAAACAGAAAAAATTGAGATCTGCTACACAACTAATAAGATTTTAAAGTCAACAGATACACAGGCCAAGATGTAACCCAATTCTTTGGAATTTTTATTTAATAAAACAAAACTTAAATTATATTTCGACAAAGTTTTTGTCATGTTATTCCTTGAAAATGAAAGTGAGCATTATCTCATACGGAACAGACAAAGTACCTGGTGAACTGTACAAACTGATTAACTTTTTAATCGCTTTAATTTGTCTGTCGTTCATTATTGGCATATTAGTTACTAATTTAATGGCTGACTCAGTCGACGGCTCTGCGAAATCTATTTGTAAATCTTTAACTCGGTGATCTGAAAGTTAAAAAATTTCACAATTTGTTGGTAAGGGAGTAATTTTCATTCTTTGTTTATATACAAATATAAGAAAAAATTGCATTTTGGCATGTGTCTCATCAATGATCACTTCAACACTTTCACCTTTTTAAAGAAATTTAAGATCTTACGTGAATTATTGAAGGTCTTTTCAAATTAAAATTCCCTTAACTAGTTATCCCAATTCACCTAATATGCCAAGTTCCTGAGACAGAGTAATTGATATACATATGACATATCTATCTATTGTTCTTCAATTGCAAATGGAATACAGAACAAAAATGATATTTCTGTAAGTGCACTGATTATAGATAAATATACTGATATCAGTAAACTGGACCTACAAAATTGGCGTCACTAGCATCATCTACCATAACTGGTAGATATACCAAAAATGGTATTGGCATAGCTCCTATCTAATTAGATGAATCAGGTAAATTAGGTGGACAGTGAATTGGAAAAACCTCTATTGATTTTCTTTTTCCTACAGTCATCTTACCTTCAACTCGTAGTCCTTTCAGTTTCATTTCATTCATGCATCGTCTGTAAACATCGTGGAATTGTCTGTAGTCAATACCTTCCCCTCTCACACTATCGCCTAAATCACACGTGAGAATAGATCTATTAGCTTGTGTATTATTTCTTGGCAGAAATATCCTCATCACAGCAACCATTACTGTAAAATTATATCAATTATATACTGAAGGGTATATAAATGAAGGATTAGATCCAATTGACAATTAGTATATAATTTACCACGATAGAAATCAATTTACCAATTTTCATGAAAAGTTCATGTGGTGCTGAATGGCTTAAAATTATCACACCACCTGGATTCAACCAGGTGAGGCATTTCTCAATAATTGATTGGAAAACATCCATGACGTAATACATGACATGGCCTATAATGATGACGTCCATGGGTCGACCGGGATGCTGGACATCTTCGATTGAAACTTCATGAAACTCAACCTGAATGGATAAAAAAGGAATAATTTTAGCGTCATGGAAAAAGACTATTTCAAGACAATTTTCTATCTCAAGAATGTGAGTGAGATCGCCCCATGGTGTTGTGGCTGGAACGAAGCGCTGCAACACAGAAGACCCAGGTTTGATTCCCAGACATGATAGAAACGTTGGAAAGTCACGGCCTCACCAGATCAAGGTGCTACATGGATACCAGTTCTCAAGTCCACTTGATTCATGTGATTGGTGCAAGGTGAAATGTCAAACTTATTGCCCAGATAACTGGAGCTGATAAAAACATAGGTAGATTAGTTCACACATGAATGCAGTTGCTCCACGTGCTGTCACAAATGAAAGAAATTGCTTGGCATGCATCCACATTTCATTGTTAAAGTGTAAAATTTGATCCTTCCCTCAATCAGCTTTTAGTTGAAAGTGCAACAGTTAACTACAATATGTCAATCAGAGGCAAATCAGACATGAGCAACATCAGGTAAACAAAAACCATGTTGACCAAGAGTGAATAAGAAGGCAATCTAAAGATGGCTGCATGAGCTACAGACCTTCAGATCTGATTAAATGGTTCGGATATGTGTGATGAAGGGATGACTCTTTTTCTCACGCATTATTTATATTGCAATGGAAAGTAAGTGGTAATGTTGGAATATATATTATTTCTCTACCTTGATTCCTTTCGATTCACTCTCGCCAAACCTTTCCTTCCATTTACTGATAGCACAACTCCTTGGTTCAATGCCACAATAAAAAGTGACCAGTGGAAGACATTGTTTTAACAAAGGCACATCCATATCTCCTTCTCCTGTAAAAACGCAAAAAATTAGAGCTGCACAAATGCATCTGCCTTCATGACGTCGGGTGTAGGTAATTCATGCCATAAACAGAGACACAAAAACTTTACACAATAATCAAACAAAGAAAAATCCTTTTTGAGCAGTTGAACTTTCCTTACATGTATATGTATATATACATCAAAACATAGAGCAGCTGAATTCTTTTATTGCAAAACAGATCCGAATTGACGTAAAATTCTTGATCCGGTATACTTTCACTCTTCCTTTATTCCAAAAGAAAAATTTACCTGAGCCCACGCTTAGCACACTTCGGATGCGTTCTGCAAACATTGGATTTTTCCTGAAGTACTCAGCCAAGTAACGAACAACTTTTTGCTGGTAACGAGACTTCTTGGACCAGGTCTCAAAATAATCCTCGTAGCCTAATGGTTCCATCGTATGTTGAAATAAATATTCTAGAATATTAAGAATTGATTAATATCGTTAAAACTTTTGTATACTATTGAAACCAATGAAAAAGACTGCTTGTAATTGCTGCACATAATGTTATTTTGGGCAAGAAAGACAAAACTCTAATTGTACCAGCCTACAGCTCTCTGCATATATATATATTGTATAGCACAGAATGTTTCATTTTAAAGCGTATTGCACGGCAAGTTGTATTTTGATTTAAAAATGATTGTGCTATTATTTGGCATCTAAGTCTTTGATTTTGTTTTAAATATTTTCATTTTTATCTTTCAATTTCTGTTTTTCTATGTTTTATTGATTGTTTCCGGGTATTAAGTTGAACTAATTAATTTGAGAGTGCAGGAAATCTCGTTGAAACTATAAAGCGCGATGTGAGTACACGACTACTGATCGAGTCAAAGCCAGATCACGTGCAGAGTTTCAAGGTTATTCCGGCAGGTCATGCTTGGTAGAAAACCGATGTAACATAAAAACGAGTGAAATTGAAAGTTGAAAACAAACATTCGGTCATTTAAAAAAAAATCATTCGCGCAATATAGGTACAGTGTCAGTTCTTGCCCAAAGAACTCAAAAAACAAAGAAAATAAATATATTAAACATATCATCTGATTTTATACTTCATGGAGGTAAGGTTACTTATTAATTTATAAATATATATGTTAAATTTGTCACTTTATTGTCGACGATATTATTATAAACATGCAAAGCGTTTTCATAACCCTTAACGTTTGTGCCGTTACGTTCTGATACAGCTTCTTTAGCGTTAGCGTCATTGGCTTAAGCTTACAATTCTCAATTGCACAAGCGTTAAAGGCTACGAAAACGCGCTGTTAGAAGTATTGTTTAGGCAAATAAAGTTAGCACTGAGTACTGTTTCCTGAAGTCTACGCCTACATTTTGTCACATGTTTTTAATTCTTTTATACACAACCTATCGTACTAAAATATCCATGATAGGTTAGTTGCTGGGGGAGGGGATAGGTTGGGTTTCAAACCAAACTCCGCTCCTAAAATTGTGCAGCTTGATCGTTGATCGTTTTCAACGAGATCAATGCATTGAATAGGACGTCCGGAATGCTATCACGAGTGAATCTTCCCCTATAATGCAATGACACATGTGTGTACGGACAGACAACACTCGTATGTATCTCAAATAGTACTCACCCTGCGTTATTCTTCTCGGTTACATGTTGCACAGTATATGGTTGTGTGAACAGTTTACCATTCTGTTTTGGTTTAAATAGTGTGTTTCCTTAACCAAACACATCAAAATAGATAACATGTAAGGAGAAAGCTGCACAATCCTTGCTGCACAATGTGGAAAGCTGTCATTGGCTAGAGATGGCATGAAACTGCTGAACATGCAGGGATTACCGGTGCCGACAAAGTCACGACTCTACTAGCGAATTTTAACGAAGCTGTTGATCATTGTTACATTAATAGCGCTAGCGTTGGACTACATGTAAATGTATTTAACTAATCTTGGAGATGTTTTATACCACCAACATCATTGAATTCCCTCAGTAGTCAATTCATTATATGAAGGCTGTTACTTACTTATCGATGTGGTTATTTATAAGTCAGATCATGGAATTTCTATCAAATGTTAATCAGTTGAATTGAATCAGCTAAGCATGAGATTTAATTGTTCCGGCACGCTAAACTTTTAATGGTAATTTAATGATCTGACGGTGTTAAAGAAAAACCGTATTGTTTGCAAAATTCTCAAATGCTTTGAAATCGATTATAGGAGAAAATGGGAATAAAATTAGGTTTCCTTTTTCTATTTTGTCGTATCATAAATACTTGTGAAATAAAAAATTGTTTTATTTATTTAACATTTTAGAGGAGAAAAAAAAATTATTGGGGGCGCGAAAACTTTTTCGTGTACTTTTTGCTTTTACTTTTCATCGTATGTCCCTAACAGGGCCTAGACAGTGTAACAATTTTCTGACATGAACAGTAAGGTTTTTTTCTTAATTCTCATCTGGTCTTATTTGTCTAACCTGTCTAATTAGATGTACTAAAATGTACTAATTTTGCTGATGATAACTGGATAGCCTACTGTCGGAAGTTTTACTGAGCATGGTTCAATACACATTCACTAAAATTGGTAATAGAGGTTTTTGCAAATCGGTTTTTAATGTTCTGAATTATTCTATTTAGCCCAATTAGGCCTAATTTAACAGACATAGTAATTGCTGAAATGCGTTGTTGTTTAATAGCAATTAAAATTCTGGTATCAATTTTAGCATCATTATTATAATTAGGAACATACTGTTTTATGTCTTCCCCAATATTTGCCATTTTGGTTAAAAAAAGCAGAAAACGAAATTAGCCTAATTCTATTGAAACCAATTTGGAAAAACCTAGAATGTTTTCCTATTTTGATAGACAGATTAGACAAATTAGACAAGATACCAATTCAAAAAACCTAGTTTTGTATTATCAAAAGATACGAATGATGCAGTTGTTCCAGGACGTATTGATATTTTTGGTGCGGAAGCCGGATATCGATATTTATAAACGGAATCAATGCAAGTGGGAAAAAATATCGATATATCTATTTTTTTTCAAATTTTGCTTTTCTGTACGACATAATTGAGGGTCATCTCTAGTGTCTATGCCCATACTAATATCTAATCCAGGACAACATGAAATGATTTTAATTTAATTTTAAGTCACAAAAGTTGCCCAAAAACAATAACAATGTATGTCCATTGGAAAAAAAGAGCAAAAAGATTATTTAATTGCTCTGTTCAATAGGTCACTTCAAACAAATAAATTTGTTTCATAAAGTGTACGAAGCCATTTTCAAAGCTACATTACACTGAAGTGGCTTATGTCAATTGCAGTAATCAACTGAACAATTGAATAATTTTCCCCATTTTAGTGACTTGAAAATGAGCTTGTTTGAAGTGGTTTTCTGCACTTTATGAACAAATTTATTTATTTTAAGTGACCTATTGAACAATTTTTCAAATGCAGATACAAGTTATTGCTTTTGAGCAACTATTGTGACTTAAAATTAAGTTTAAACCATTTCATTTTGTCCCAGATTAGAGTCAGTATGGGCTTAGACACAAGAGATGACCCTCAATCATATCCCATCAAAAAGTAAAATTTAAAAAAAATACCAATATAAGCGGGGAAAGAGTATCGATATAAGCAGAACAATTAACATTAGGGTCAAAGGAAGAAATTTGGTGCGGAGAAAAAGTATCGATATAAGCGGAATATCGAAATAAGCGAAATCGATATCCAGGGACCACTGTACTTACTTTGTAAAAGATAAAGATGAACCTGTACGAGTTCTTTGTACTTCTAGCTGAGTTGAAGGATAGTTTCAATGTATGACTTTGTTATTTGTTACTAAATGAGCAGATAAATAGAACGTGGCTAGACTATGTTTGAATGAGCTTCCTTTGACTCCGTGTCAAATTTATCATTGATGACAAATTTCCGAAACGATTTTTTTATGATATGTTGTCTCGATATCATTTACTTTTCCTTGCATGGGAGGGATCACAGAACTTAAATCGTGTTCCCTAATACTAAATGAAAAAATTCAATTATTTGTGATATAATTTATTTAATTTCTGAGCAATAACAATGACATCTTGAAAACTCGCAATTTCTTTACTTAATTAATCAGGGTGTATGATATCAATTTCGTAATGATGCAACAGCTTTAATCAAGTTCATAATGCCACTAGAAGTCCCATTGACATAATGTTAAACTTTTGGACCAATTTGTATTAAAGTAAAGTAATTATTTCTGAAAATAAGGATGAGAATACATGCAAAATTATTTATTTTGTGTATTCTCATCTCCATTTTATAGAACTAAGGAGAGATATAAGGGATATTTGGTCCATAAGTTCCCATTTGCAGCTATGCAAATAAGATGACATTTTTAACATTGTGTCAATGGGCCTTCCGGTTGTCCGTGTCAATGGTTTGGTGAAGTTTGTGGGAGGATGAGGTGAATAGAAAAGGGCTAGCCTGCCAGCTACAGCTTTCCTAGTCTTTCAAAGACTTTAGTATATAATATGACACTCTTTACAAAGTGTTAACAACAAGTTATTTAAAAAGGCACAGTGCGTTGTAGTCTTATTTGTTGTCAAATAAGCTA
The DNA here is from genome assembly GCA_038406195.1 of Haplosyllis anthogorgicola. Lineage (NCBI taxonomy): Eukaryota > Metazoa > Annelida > Polychaeta > Phyllodocida > Syllidae > Haplosyllis > Haplosyllis anthogorgicola. Next base: position 11,013 of record JBCAUI010228861.1, read on the forward strand.
TAAAACACCATTTTACGTATCGTTTGAAGCTTGACTAGATTTTTTCACAAGTCCAGGTAATAATCAATAACAGCCTCTGACCCTCTATCGAAACCCAAGTAGGCAGCTTTCTTTACGCACATGTTAATATCATTGATATCCTGAACCTTTTGCTTTCTGCGCCCTGCTCTATCTTCTTTAACTTTGGTGTATATCACATTGCTCCAATCGTCTTGCCCTTGACCACCAGAAACACCAACTCCTGATATGTAGCTGAAGTTATAAAATGAGTTTATAAAACTGTTGAAATTTATGTGACTTTCATATCAAATATTTCAAGATATTAAAATATTGTCCCTCATTAGAGTCCTTAAAATTATTTTGTAAGTTATTCAAGTTTCATTTCTTTGGTTTTTCTTTTTTTGCAAAATATTATGTACAATGAAAATAATTAGAAGTATTTTATCAATATATTTACCCATTAATGTATGTTGAAAGTTTTACCATTAAAATATTTAAGGATTTGGAAATGACGGTTGTACCAGAAATTTTGGCAGAAAAGTTTCCGGACGTAAATACAAGTGATTCTTTCACGGAATTTGTATCAGTTTGGGAACAATGGCGCATCAAAAGCACAGCGTGAAATTCCTATGTCCTCTCTTTTGTTCTAGACGTTCCGAAACTGATACATATTCCGTGTACTATTTTCAAAATTGTTTGACTATCAACGGAACTTTATGAAACAAAGCATTCAGCTACAGTAATGATCAGGGAATCAATAGAAAGAGAACATAAAATATAAATACATACCCGTTTTCTTGATAAAGATACACCTGTTCTTTTGATTTCATCTCAATTGAACACAAAATTTTCAATGAATGATAATTCTTGGATATAAAATTCGGAGAGCAATCTGCAATTAAACTCTCATCCAGAGAGATGAAAGGCCTGTTTAAATATTCAATCATTTCACTGTCATCTACTTCGTCCTCATCTTCATTCTGTGATTCATCTTTAGAATCTTTACCTTCATCTTCTTCCATATGTTGAATGTAACTTTCCACTGCTACATCGATCAGTCCCTTATATCTTTTCTTTCTGCGAATATCCTTTCTCCGAGTGCAGAACAGACATTTGATTTCAAGCTTCTTTTTCCTTATCCTCTTTTTGTATTTAATACTTTTTGACTGATTTTCAGGTTGTGTTGGGGCATATTCTTTTAAGAGTGCGTAAAGATTTGAATAAGCTCCCATAGTTTGTCCTCTAGTATACTTCTGTTTGATTTCCCACGTTATCGTGGAACCCTCTTTGTAGTTTAAAATCTGCAAATGAATAAGTGCAAGGATTAGGCAGTGCCTGAGCAGTTAAATATCATGGAAAACATATCAATACATCACTACCTCAAAGGGCCGAATCTGGAAAGGCCAATGTCATTTACTAATAATAGAATCGCAGTTGCGGAATGTTAGACATATTATTAGACTGATTCAGAGAATGACGTTAAATCTCTTATCAAATACAAAAATTGCGTCTGTTGATTAACGAACGCCGGTTGCAATCCTTGCCATCTTTCATTAGAGGCATTATCTTAGTCACGTCAAAACGAAATTATATCTTGTCGCTTAGTTTGTTTGTAAACAAAATTTGAGTTATCCTGCTATGAGGGATGATAGGGTGACTCATTTGCAGATATATTTTGCCATCTACATATATGTCAAGATAAAGTGTCATTAATTTATTACATCCAGCACAAATGATTATCTGTAAGAATTTAAATTTGAAGTCTAAGAGTTAAGGAAAATGCTCGCAATTACACAAACAAAAATAGTTGAATAAGTTATACACCTATTTTTTGTCAGGTCCATTTCAAATCGACGAGATTATATCTCGTTTTGACGTGACTTTTTTGCGGCAAGTGGAGAAAAACAGAATGGTATCAAACACATATATTTGTATGTTATGAAACACGTACCTCTTTCTCTTCTGTTTCCAAAAGCTCCTCTTCCTTTACAGCTTCCTCTACGTTATAGTAGTATTGTCTGTAACGTTCTTGACGTTTTCTCATGGATTCTTGATGAAGCCACCATTTTGTCTTGAAATTACGCTGCCGTGTGACTGGATCAGTTTTTCTCTTATGGCGTTGTTTGATCCGCTTATTTTTCTGTTTACTTAACTTCTTGTCCTGTTTTCCCTCTTCAGTTTTGTTGTTGTCTTTCTTTGTAACTTTCTTAATTTGTATTGAGTCTTTCTTCCTGTCTTTATTAAGTCTTTCCTCCCTTTTCTCGGCCCTAGTTTTTCTCCTTGCCTTCTCTTTGAGTTGTAGTTTTGAAACTGTATCATCTTCATCTGTGTCGTTGTTGTCCACTTTAGTGTTTTTCTTTGTATCGTATCGGTACAACAGAACCTTACGAAAAACTCGTGGTTTTGGCAGTGACGGGGGATGAGGTACTAGACCATTGTCAGCTTTGCCTTTAAAGAACCCATAGAAATACTATTGAACAAAGTGATTTAACCCAGTTTCTCCTTAGAGACAAATCTCTTATGAAAGAGTTGTAACTTTGAACCACTGATTGATGGCATTAAAATTACTTAATACTATTAAATAGATTTGACTAGCGCAGAAGGTTCTCGATTTGTAGGCCACAAAACTAGAAGCCCATCCGCCAAATAAAGAAATTTACTCGATAAGAATCGGTAGTGGATTTAAAATATATAATGAATCGTATTCCATTTACAAAGCATTGGATGAAACATTCTGTTTTGATTGCATCCAATGAATTCCCGAAAGAAACTAGCAGGGCATGAACTTTCTATAGTTTCTGAGTCACGCCCATTTCTTAAGATGACGTGTTAGAGTTACTTTTTTGAGAACTTGTTTGGTAGACCATCAGCTCATGAAATCTGTATTAAATTTGAAATTTGCTTGTAAGTAGTTTCCGTATTAACATGCTACAACAAATAACACAAAACAAAGTTTTACTTACATCTATCATGACGCTGTTTGGTCGGTTTCTTGTATTGGGGGTAGATAGGAGGTAAGGATTTTCTTCTTATCACACCGTTTTGCTTTCCTTAAAAAAGAAAACAGCATAATTTGTTAGTTTACTCAAATAAAATGTTAGTGATCAAATATCCCATCCCGACTCAATTATCGTCTCTCGGAAGTTGCACTAATTTTATTGGAACACAGCTTAAGTGTAAATGTTGTATACAAACCTAAGTCTTTATTATCTGCATTTTGTTGTCCAATTGGTGGTAAGGCTTTCTTCTTGGTAACAGAATTTCCTGTAAGAAGATAAAGATGACGCCTTATAAGCGAATGATAATTTTTTTCTTTATCTTTCCAAAGTTCAGCTAGTAATTAAGCAGCGGACAAAACTGCAGAAGTGTGATTTCATTAACGCATGAAATAATAACTCGCAATAGATTAAGCCTTAATAACTATTGTGAGCTGAGATCATGGTCTTTCTATCAGTGTGAACTGACACTACTTTTATTTGCATGGATTTAGACTATTCATTCCTACACACTGATAGCTTTATCAAGGGCACGCATCATCGAAGATTAAGGTAAAAGTGAATTGTAGTTTAGCAGAAGACGAAATTCGTATTAATTTAGAATTAATAACAAATCAACAGCCCAGCGTGGAATTCTTTTGTTGTCCTTTATGATGTGTACGTTTTCAAATTGGTAGGAATTTCAGAAGCTGGGTCTGTCTTTAGTCTCTAAAGATGCCTTCAGCTTGTTTTTCTTATTGCTAAATTCTCACCTTCAGGATTATGTTCTTCAGGGGATATGGGAGGCAGCTTTGGCACATGTATTATGGCGCCATTCTGCATTCGGTTTAGACATTGTAAAAGGAAACCAATGTGGTCTTCTGGACGATAATAGAGTAGAGCTGATATCAAATTCTGCAATGGGACAATGAAGAAAGTTTACTAATAAATTAATGTTCAATTTTATTCGCCTATCAATCTCAATGTGGACCGTTTGTGGATATTTTGCTGTGCGATAAAACAAAAAGAAACATAAGTACGTAAAATTAGAGTCTTGATAAAAACGAGTAAAAGGTTAATTAGTTTATCTGGAATTCTGTGCTCAAGGCTTCGTCCATGATGCTATGTTATTAAATATGTTAAAAGAATGTGAGTCTCTTACTTCAAACAAATCAGGTATGTGTTTAGTGGAAATATAATCTTTGGTCCTTTTCAGCTCTTTGGCCATAATATTTTAGTCCACGGGTTTAGAGTGTCCGTTGACTCCATCACAGCCTTTTTGCTTCATGATCCGTTTATCTGAAAAAGATTAAAATGTTTGAGAGCTGTGCAATATTTTGAGTGGATTAGTATTCATTATCATTCATCATTTTCATTCTGAATAAATCAGCATATCATCTTTCATTTTAGTGCGTGAAAATAGTTTTTCGATCTCAAGGCATAGTGTCGCTATTTAAACGTATTGAAATAGATTCGATGGTGGGTCCATCTTTAGTTAATTTTCTGAAAGAAAATAAAATAATTGTTTTGGTCCTTGCAGTTCTTGATCTAGGGACCTTAGGATTGTTAGGTGACATCTATACCACCAAACCATTCATTTCTTTGCTGGCAGGGATCTTAACTTCCAGTGAGACAATCTAACACACACACCATTTACAAAGCAATGTGATCAATTATAGTTTCACACCTCTGTGCACAAGGTGTGCTTAGAGAAGGGGGAGAGTGTTAGACTTTGAATCTTGGGGCGTGAGTTAGATTGTCTCACTGGAAATTAAGATCCCTTCCAGCAAAGAAATGAATGGCTTGGTGGTATAGATTTGGCCTGACAAGGCAGATAACCCAAGTTCAAATACAGATACATACATATTTTTATTTAAAAAATTATTTTATTTGAGAAATAGTACAACAGGCGACAGCTGGTGTAAATTTTTAATGTTCTCATAAGAAAATTAATTTGTATTAATAGTGGCAAGATGGGCAAAGTTAGCGTATAAACTCATTAAGTAAAGTTCTAGGTAAAAAAATAACAATACCGTTCAATGGGTAATTAATATGTGTGCCAGTCTCAAATCTGTGGAGCTATTAGGATTTCCATGACTAATAATAAAATCAAAGTCGCACAGATAAGTTCGTTTGGGAAAAAAATCCATCTCTCTTTAGGGTCTATTATGTTTGCAGTAGCGGATCTAGAAATTTGTTCGAGGGGGCCCAATGATTTGAAATACTTGCGGCCATATTAAATTAAACATGTTTTAAAAGGGGTCGGGGGGTCCAGGTCCCTAAAGCCCTCCCCTCTTGATCCGCTACTGGTTTGAATAAGCAGGCAGGGGGTTTCAATTGACTCGAGTTCTGATGCTGAAACACCTTCAGTCACTAAGCCGACACAAAAAAACCGAGAGAAATTACCCGGGAAAGGTGGGTAAATAGTCTATTATGCGTGGGTGATAGACTGCACCTCACCTGGTTGGAGGGGGGCCTGTCTGTACCTCACCTGGGGGGTTCTGCCTGCACCTCACCGGGGGG